>APFE030615917.1:0-37744 GCA_000404065.3 Pinus taeda | reverse complement strand
TTATGTTGTCTGTCCAACCAGCATGTTTACTAAATTTTCATTTCAAGAGTTAGCCCTCTTTGTGTTTAAAGATAAATCAGTAGTTTATTTTGAGAGAGCCCTCTCAGGTTAGGGAGGCTAATCCTTAGCCAAGAGTCTGGTCAGAAATAGTTACATAGAGTCTAACTGATTAGCAGCCATCAGTATTGATTTTGTGATAACAGATTGCACTGATCCAACACACTTTTCATGATAGTATTGCACATTGTTTGATCATGAGATAGAAGATTGTCCTACACTGATAGCTAGGATACATGACAAAGGAGCGCTACCACCCCTCCCAACTCAAAACCTGCATATGATGAGGTCTGAGCCATGTAAGGAAGATCCAAATGTAAATATAGTGTTCTGAAGTGGAATCGTGATGGGAGATGACAAGGGGAAACAATTGAAAGAAAATACTTGGGTTTGGAAAGCCTCGATGAAGGAAGTTGAGTTTTATTCGGAGCGCGCTCGGGAAACCTTCATGGAAGCTAAGAAGAGCTTCATTGAAGCCTCCACTTTAGGAAGAAAAGATAATCCTGAGTCAAAAATGGACTTCTCTATGCTCATTACTTTCCTGGAAACCTGTATGAAGTTATTGCGCGACAGTAAGGTTGTGAAAGGGTTACAGGAACTCATCAACAAATGTGCTGGGACTGCACTAGGAGAATCATGTGTAGTATGAAAGGTAGGAAAGCATAAAAAAAGGATGGAGCGTGAAATGAGACTGACCGTGTAGATTGGAGAATATGAGATGGATCAAGTCATTTTGTATTTGGGATCAAATGTGAATGTTTTACCGAAAAAGACATGGGAGCGAATGGGGAGACTTGTGCTGCAATGGTCTATGATTTAGCTAAGAATAGAAAATCAACATAAAATCATACCCATGGGGCGATTGTAGGGAGTAACCATGGATATTAAGGGAGTGAGCACATTGGCAGATTTTGAAGTAATAGATATTATTGATGATAGCAATCCCCACCCTGTGCTCCTGGGAATTGACTAGGACACTGATATGGATGGGGTAATTAATCTAAAGAAATAGAAGGTGATATTTGAAAATGAATCATTGCGTGTAATAATACCCCTGGATCCTGTTGAAGGATCACAATATACAGAACCAGTCCGTGACTATGAGAGTGATGATGATTTGGACTGCATCTACAAGATAATAATGTGAGGCCAAGACTAGGTGAATCCGACCATGGATGGGTGGATTACATGGGACCGTGAGATTTTCTGCACTTCGGATTCTGACGAAGAATTAGAATGATGGTAGAATCGGTTACATGAAGTACCTATGTTGAATTGCAACATGATGACTCGGTCGCCGCGTTGCGTGTCATCAAAAGAAAGAAATCTGCATACTTATGATGGTCTAAATGAGGTAGATGCCTTCTTGGATGCATTTGAAAGGGAGGTGCCGGAAAAGCAATGCTTCCAAGCCTTGGAATGGGTACTGCATGCTATGCCCACAAGGTGGTGGGGTACGTACAAAGGAAGCTTTGATGATTGGCACGAATGTAGGAGAATGATGCAAGCATGATTTGGGAAGCCTAAGATGTGATTGACAGACAAGTATGATGGGCAGGATGATCCACGTGCACATCTAGCCAAGTGGACACAGGCCTATGGAGAAAATCCACAACCTGAGTGGGTGCACCTATTATGTCATACCCTGGATGTTATCTTAATGAACTGGTATATAGAAATAGAGCTCCACCATGGGACAATTGAATGGGATATCCCGCGTGAAGGATTCATGAAGAACTTCAGTTTTGAGGATGGTTTTGACAGTATTGATGAAGTGCTACAAGAGGTAAAAGCAACCATCTTTAGGATACCATAGGAGCCTTTAGACCTGCTTCAGCTTGAATGGGCTACTCAACTGAGTCATTCGCTGGAATGTTATAATGTAACTGCTGAAGAGGAGGATGAGGATCCGTGGAATATTAACATTCCAAAAATAGAAGGCCACCATGAGGTTCAAGGACCACATATTGAGAACCTAGATATAACTGTTCTAGTGAAAACTAAGCAGGTGAACATTGGTACAGAGGTAGAACCCAAATTCACAAAGATCGGGGACTACTGGGATGACGCGACGGTGGATAAGGTCACTGAATTACTCCATGAATATTAAGACTTATTCCCAACCAAGTTTACAAATTTGAAAGGAATAATCAGAGATCTAGGAGTGATGAAGATCATGTTAAAGCCCAATGTGAAGCCAGTTAAGCAGAGGCCTTACTATTTAAATTTGAAATACAAGGAAAATGTCCACTTAGAATTAGAAAAAATGCTTGTAGCAGACATCATTGAGCCTGTGGAAGAATCCGATTGGGTAAGTCCAATGGTGGTGCAAGAGAAGAAGTAGAAGGAAGAGATAAGGATATGTGTGGATCTCTAAAAATTGAATGATGCTTGTGTGAATGATCCATTCCCAACTTCGTTCATTGATGAAGTGTTGGAAAATTTAGGTGGTCAGGAAGCATATTCTTTCACTGATGGGTTCTTAGGGTACCACCAGATCAAAATCGCATTAGCGGATAGGAGCAAGACAACCTTCACGACTAAATGGGGTTGCTTTCAATATATTGTAATGCCATTTGGATTAAAGAATGCACCTACGATATTTTCGCACGTGGTTGTTACGACATTCAAGGAATATATTCATAAGTTCTTGGAGGTATATTTTGATGAATGGACTATATTTGGGCTGGTTAAGCACCATGTAGCGAGCTTGTGCTTGATGCTAGATACCTATTGAAGATACCAAATCGCACTCAACCTCAAGAAGTGTTTGTCTCTCGTTCCTTTTGGGAACCTATTGGGGAATGTAGTTTGCAAACAAGGGCTAATGGTTGACCACAGAAAGATCGCGATGATTCTGAACTTAGAAGTGTCGAGGAGTGTGAAACAGCTGAATGCTACTCTTGGAAACATGGGATATTACAGAAATTTTATCAAGGGCTATGCCCAGATCATCGCACCGATGGAAAAATTGTTGAAGAAGGATGTCACATTCTACTGGAATGATGACTGTAAAAAGATCTTGGATATATTGAAAGAAAATATGGTTACCGCGTTGATTCTCATCTTCCCAAACTAGAAGAAAGAGTTTCATGTACATGTCGATGCGTCATGTATAGCACTGGGGGTAATACTAACACAAGATGGTGGAGAAGGCTTGGATCACCCTATCACGTTCACAAGTCACAGATTATCCAAAGCAGAGAAGAACTATTCCACCACTGAGAGCGAGGGGCTAGCTATGGTATATGTGCACTAGAAGTATGGACACTACTTGCTAGGAGGCCACTTTAAGATGTATACAGATCACTCTACGCTAAACTACCTGGTTAATAAGCTTGTGTTGGGGAGGCAAATTTGTAGATGTCTCCTATTGTTCCAGGAGTATGATTTTGAAGTTGTTGTAAAGCTTGGATGATTGAATGCGGGACTAGATCACTTATCACGCATCGAGATAGGGAGGAACCTACTAATTTGGAGGAAGGATTACCTGACACACATCTCTTTGTTGTACGCATCATGGATGGACATTTTGAATATATAATACACTTTCTAACAACTGGAGCCACACTGGAAGGATACTCTATTTAGCAAAAGAAGGAATTAGTGGTGTGCGCAGTAGATTTCTCTGTCATTGTTGGACATCTATACAAAGTGGAAAATGATGAAATACTATGAAGGTATGTACCTGAGTTTGAACGAAGTAGCATCCTCACGGATGCTCATGGGGGTGGTGTGGGAGGACATTAAGCAGGAAGAGAAACCACACAAAAGATTCTATGTGCTGAGTTTTGGTGGCCAACCCTTCATTAGAATTCAAAAACATATTGCAAGGCATGTGATGTATGTCAAAGAATAGGCAAGCCATCACAGAGGGATGAAATTCCTTTGAATCCACAAATGACATTGCAACCTTTCGAAAAGTGGGTAATAGATTTTGTGGGACCTATTAAACCCCAAGGAAAGACAGGTGCGAGGTATATTATCACTGCGATAGAATATATGGCTTGCTAGGTAGAATCACAACCGGTGAAGGATTGCACGGGCGCAACTCCCACAAAGTTTCTATTTGAACATGTACTGATGCGATTTGGATGTTCGAAGATTTTGATGAGTGATTGCGGTACACACTTCCTAAATGAGATGATCAATGCACTAATGTAGGAATTTCAGGTGTATCATCAAAAGATCACACCTTATCCCACAAGCTAACGAGACAGTGGATGCGTTGAATAAATTGCTTGAAAACACACTGACCAAGGTATGTAATGCTCATCGAAGTGATTGGGACCTACGCATACCTGCAATGTTATGGTCTTATCGGATGACATGCAAGAAATTGACGGGTCATACACCTTTTAGGTTTGTCTATGGAGTGGAAGCCGTAATGCCTATCGAATACATCGTGCCTAGTCTACCCATAGCATGGATCATAGGTATGATAGATCATGGAGCCTTGGAAGAGAGGCTCACGTAGTTGGATGAGCTCGAAGAAGAACAATATTTGACAGGATTTCACAAGTAGGTCCAAAAGCAGCGTGAAAAAGCATGGCACAATCGACACATCAACCTGCGCACATTCAAGGTAAACGATTTGGTTTTGTTGTAGATAGCAAGTTAGATAAATTCCCCAGAAAGTTAAGGATGCACTAGTTAGGGCCATATATTATTAAGGAGATTACCGATGGAGGCGCAGTACAGCTAGTCAAGTTAAATGGAGAACCCTTCTTAGGAAAGGTGAATGGCAGTCGCTTGAAGGCATACATCGGTGATCCGACGATGTGACTATATGAAAGTGGCATAATATTAGCACTCCAGGTAGCTGAAAGGAGGTGTAGGACTATAAACTACACTACCCGGGAGATGCATAATGTCAGGACTGCGCGCAGTAGCAAAGTGTCACAGAGTCCATGATAGCACAAAGACAGTTGTGCTGGCGCACAGGCTTGCCAGAAAGTGACCGTTAAAGTCACTATTCACAATTTGATGGTTGGTTTTAGGAAAAATGGAGCGGGTGGCAGGCATTTAAGGCAAACTTTATTGGTTAGATTCTTGAAAATCTGCCACCAATCTAGCATTAATGGGTCGAATATAGGGGGAATGGTCAAATTCAAATTCAAAAAGCCCTATAAATTACAAGTCGTTGTCCAGCGAAAAGCACTTGGCATTTTGAGAACTGAGTTTTTGCGCTATCAAGTGTATATGGACCTTTCAAAATTTGAGGCTTTGAGAGCAAGTTCAGTGTTTGAAACATTTCCAAAGGAGATGCATGACCTTCTAACTAGATTGATGTCGACACCCACGGAAGCCGTGCATGAAATTGTGGAAGTAGAAGCCCGAAAGAGTGCCGAAGCGATAGTTGAGGTCCCTACATCACCCAGAACATTGAGACCTAAGAGGGATAAGTAGGCTATGATCCCAGTGTGCGTCTCACCCATAAATCCACAGAGGACCAAGCTCACCTTGCAAGAAAAGGGGAAGGCCATTAATCTAGAGGTCGATGAGGAGGAGTTTGAAGAAATCTTGGTGGATGAGGAGGGTGAGGATGTAGAGATAGAAGTTAAAACTAAGGGTGCAGACCTTATTACTCGGTTACCTGAATATGTGCCTTCGTGCAAGGGTAAAGCCAAGGTGTCAAGGGATATAGATGAGAGCAAGATCTCTCTGCAAACTCCGCTACTCTTAGACGATATTATTTTTTAGGGATCACACTTGGGGCAGGTTCACGTGTTGAAATTTGAAGATTGGGACCTCACAGACCATGAGAAGTTCCCGCATTTAGCGACTGAGAAGTTGATGCACCAGAAGATGGACACGATGGCTGGAACGATTGAATTAGAGCCACGCAAATGGCTCAGAGGTGTAGAGAAATCCGAGTTTCTAAACTTGTTCTGGGTGCCGCATTACCACCATGCTCTAGTGATCATCTTCATCATCAAGAAGATGATTTGCTTGGTGCATGATGGGTGCTTGTAGCTACAGGAGCCCATCCCCATCACATACCATCTGATTCACTAGATTACATGGGTAACTTACTCAGGAGAGGATCCAGCCAACATTTCAGAGGGAAAAGGTGGCAAGTTGGCCCTCGCAAAAGAAATGAAGAGGAAGTTCAAGTTGGAGAAGAATAAGCAAGGGCATGCCATCTCCAGCATTAACAACCCTGCAGTCAAGGTTGCAACACAAATATTGGTGGCTAAGGTGATGTCAAAGTGCCTTGCAGATGAGGTTCCCACACTAGTGGTTGCACTAGCGGACCTATGCGCAGAAGGAGTCCAGTTCAACTGTGCAAATTATCTATGTGGCGAGTTCCTTGTGAAATGTCACGAGGCACAAGAGCAGGGAAACGTGTTTCACTATGCATGGCTCCTATTTTCGATAGTACTGGTTGTTGGAAATAATACTGAGAGGGGTGGGTGAACCAATATTAGTCAAGTCAATAATCTTTTTCTTTTCATACGCAAATCTATATACGCTACTTCCATGTGGGAAACCAACGTGTACACGCAACTGTGTTTAAGGAAACAAGCATATATCCAACAAACTAATGATTCAGTTAATTAATCATATGTTGATCTTTAGTCTGTGCATCAATAATTTATTAAACATTAAGTAGTAACCATATGCAATTAATAAAAGAGTAAATCATCACGCATAAGCAACACACATGAACACCAAGATTTAAGGTGGAAACCCAATGTGGGTAAAAACCACCTACTGCTATTGTCCCTGTCTTCTTTTAATAATAAGAAAATATGTTTACAACATTGTACTGGTGCAGACTCATACCAGTACATAGGATTCTACCTGCAAAAGGTTACTACCTTCTCTTGTTCTCCAACTTCTACTGGAAGGGAGCTACAACCCCCTAGCTCTTGTACTAGCTGATATGTTTACTAGTATGTAGGGGCCAACCTACAGAAGGCTACAACCTTCTTTCTTCCTCTAGGTACCACGTTTCATAAATTTTCATACTGGATACTCCTGGAACATAACACAATAATATGAAGGCCACGTTTCATCTAATCTTCATACTGGACCCATCAACAACATTGAAGCTCAAAATCAATCACCAATGCAATCACTGACACCCCGTGAATCTCTGACACAACTGAATCAAACACATACTAAACCTTTATAAAAAATGAATCAAAAATTCATTCAAACTTAATCAAATTCAATCAATCAGGTGGAATAGACAAATCACTGTAACCAGTACATAGATTTGAACCCAGAACACTGCATCATCATTCAAAACCAACTGTAACCTCAAAACCATGCATCAGAGTGTATACACAACTTGGAAGAGACGAACCAGCATGTATACACAACTTCATCAAAGTGAACTGGCGTATGGATCTGTAAATACTTACTTATAACTTCACTGCTCTTCCCAACTTCATACATACCCAGATCATCACATATAAAGGATAAAATATGTGTTAGAAATTAGATCTAACCCATTAGATCACATAATGATAAGTCATTATGATCCTACTCTATCATTAGATCTCATCAATCATCATTGAAGCAAATCACACTCAATCAATCTAAACACTGTCACTAGAATGCAGTCACCAGAACATAAAGAAAAACCCAGAACTTTGTATCAACAACCAGAACCAACTGTAACTTCAAACATCATAGTTCATAAGTTATACACTACTTATATGTGTCAAACCTACATGTATACACGCTTTTACCAAAGTCAACCAACATGTACATCTATAAATATTCATTCATAATTTTGTAGCTATTACAGACTTCAGTTATACCCAAATCATAACATTTACAGAGTAATACATGCATCAATATTCAGATCTAGATTATACATGATCAAACCATATAAAGATATATCATTTCAAGCCTGAAGATCTCGGTACGTCATTAGATCTCATCCTTCATCAATGCTAAGGTTCATCCTTGGTTCCAATCGAGAAATGCATCATAACCCAATAACCTGCATACTAGATCTGACACTTCATCAGATATTAAATGCTGGTGTGCCTTGGTCTAATGATCTTCTCCTTCTTTCATAGTTTTAGGTCTTTCTCAATACCATGGACCAAAACCTCTTAGGACCAATACCTTGGATCAAATACCTATGGTCAATACCTCAGACCAAATACCATGGTCCAATACCATGGATCAAAATACCATGGACCAAATACTTCGGACCAAAACTTAGTTTTCCAAGGTATACGTGCTCTTCTTTTTGTTAAAGTGTGTGTATATGTTATACGCTCCTTTTGTTTTGTTAACCCACATGTATACGTGATTTGGTCAATGGTGAACCTGCGTATACCTATCTTTCTTCATTCTATCAAGACTGATATGTAATTCTTTGCTATTTACGTGCTATATTGTGATCTTTCATCTGAGTGAGTTTTCTTCTGAATTGATTCCTTGAAGCTGCCCTGCATTTCATCACATCTGTAAACACTACTGTCATGCATTCTGTCACATCTGATATCTCTTCTGTATATTCATCTAGCTACCATATACAAGTGAGTTGTTCTGCTACAAGTGGGTTTCCATCAAGTACAACACATGCATCATAATGCCAACAATCTCCCCCTTTGGACTTGACGGCAACCATGTCGGTGTTGATTACTACAAGATGTAGAAACTGTTAGAGATAACCAGAAACACCAAAATACTCTCCCCCTTTGACATCAAGGGAAAATGGTGGACCAGGATATTCTCCCCCTTTGATATCAAGGGCAAAGGTTCAATGATCCAAAGGATCCATCGATCCAATTTCACATGTGTTCAAAGTGTCATCATCAATGTTCATGAGTGTCGTTTAGTGTCGTCATCGCTTTAGTTCAGCTTCGACAGATCGATAGTGTTGGTAATGATTAGGTTGTTCAGGTAATGTTATGGTTTGATTGTGCTCAGTTGATGTGATGTTGTACTTGGCTGTCAACTTATGTCATCAATAGTTCTGCCAGGGTTTGGTCAACGACATGTGTTTTGTCGTTCGACTTTGCAGGATTTGTGGTTGATATAGTTGATTGTGTAAAAGGGTTTGAGTTGAAGTACTTGGTTGACGACATATTCTTTTCATCATCATCAATGTCAGTTTCAAATATGTGATGGTCATTTCCGTGCAATGTTGACGAATGTCACATGAAGACCATTAGGTTGTACCAAGGTCTATTATACAGTAAAGGTTTCAGTTTCGCCGATGTTGCTGTGCAGAGTCGACATGGGTCTTGAATAGTTAAACGAAACTCCTAGACCTAAAGCCCTAACTCTTAAGATATCTAATCATCTTGTTTACCCTAAGAATCCTAATTCACTCTTATCCTAAATCTAAGCCCTAAATCCTATTCTACACATCCAAATCCTATGCTAAGCCATTCAAAAGTCTTAAGACATTAAACCTATGTGTTAAAAATACAATGAAAAAACAAATTACAAAGTCCTAAACCCTAGTCCTAATTCTTAAACCCTAATAAAAATAAATCTCTGCCTATTCCTATGTTAGAACATTTTTTAAACAATACAAAACAAAAAAATCACATAACAATAGTCCCTAACCTCTAAACTAAACTGTATCAGGACCACCGCTATGTGAACACTACAATAAAACCATTGGATGGGGAATTGACAGCGTCAGAACTGTAGCTAGTTGTTATTCATGTGAACAGTGTTGAGATAACCATTGGGGTTAACATTAAAATCAGGCCCTAACTGTTGGGTAGAAACCGCACGGAGAATTGATGCAACCATTAACATGTGAACACGTAACAGCTAACTGGAACCGTCGAAGGACAAGCTGCCAAGATAACCCCAAGTATAGGAAGTGTTCACATGTGCTATCAATGCCCTCTGCTGGTTAGCTAACTGCTAATGGTATACGGGAATTTCTAAAGTTATTTTGGGTTTTGTAATGTATTTTTGGCATGAAATTAATTAAATGGCCATAACTATAACCCTAAGGTGTCACTTGAGGTGGAAAAATCAACCTATTTGACCCCAAAAGTTAGCTTTTTCATCTCAAAACCAGTTAGAGGATGTTATGGTGTATTTACAGGCCTTTTTAAGGTGAATTGTTCATTGAGGAATAGGAGGAGAGTTTTCAATTTTTGTATGCAAGTTTTGGACGTTAGAGGCAGATTTTGTTTTCTGAGTTTCAGGAGCATCGAGAGTCAGATTTGGAAACTGTAAGTAGCTTCGGAAAGCGGGTTCAGAGAGTTATCTAATGATAGTGACTAGAAGTGCTTATGTGCACATTTAGTCTGGTATTTTCACTATGTAATCCACTTCTTCTTTCTCATTCCTAATAAATCGGTCGCCCATCTTGAAAGCGGACCTGGAGACATAGTCCATCAGGGACGAACTCCATAACCAATATTTTTGTATGGTATATCTATGTTTTCCCTATTTTCATTTTAGTTCTTCATCTTTCTTATGGTTTTTCAGCTGTCATAAAGTGTTTTGCTCCAACAATTTTCCTCGTTTTCTATGCTTTCAGTTATCATTCAATTCACTAATGGCTAATCAACTCTACATCAGTATTTAATATATGATCATATCAGATCATATAATTTGGTATCAGAGTAGGTTTCTTTTGTAGATTTTCCATTGAATTTTAACCAGGTCTAAGTTGCAACGAGGAGAAGGAATCCTTGAGCAGATCGATCTAGAGATTAGAAAGCAACGAGTCATTCAGAAATCGACCATGTCAGGATCTGATGCAGTTGAAAACACTGAGACTAAGATGAGTGAGTAACAGTTTCAGCAAGCATTCTTAACAATGCAGCAGATGTTGGGAGAATTGTACAAAGACAAGAAGGCAAGAGATGTAGCTTCTTCTTCGAAGGTATCGAAGAAGGACAAAGGTAAAGGAAAGGATGATAAACCTCCTTCACCTCCATAATATCCATCATCCTCTTCTCTTCTTCTTCTAGTGCAGCATCTGAAATGGATAAGAAACCTAAGAAATCATCTCTTTTGAAACTTGATGTTAAGTTTGAATTACCTATCTATGATGGCGAAATGAATCTTGAAAAGTTAGATATCTAGATAAAGCAGTTAGAAGTGTATTGTTGCATTTAGAACATTTCTAAAGATAAAACTAAAATTAAATTAGCTACACTTAGAATGAAGGGAACAACTTTAATCTGGTGGGAAAGAAAAACACAATTAGATATAAAGCAAAAAAGAAAATATATCTCTTCATGGTCTAAGTTTTTGAAAGATCCTAGGAAACAGTTCTATCCTTTAGGATACATGCAGCAAGCTATTATTGATTGGTAGCATCTGAGGCAAGGTAAAGGGTAGAGTGTTTAGGAGTTTACTTAGGAATTCAGGAAGAATGCATTAGCGCTTGGTCTTTCATTGGATACACGTGAAACTTTGTTAAAATACATCGGAAATTTACATTCATATTTGCAGCATACTTTATTAATGTTTAATTTTGACAATTTTGACGAGGTGTGTGTTCAGGCCATACATATTGAATAAGGTGGAAGACCATTCAAGTTGTCATCTCAGTCATCCAAAGAGATGGAAAATAGAGAATCTAGAGGCAGTAAGGGGAACAATTCGAAGAGAAAGAAATCAGTAGTCGTTTAGAAGGAAAGACCTACCTGTTCTCATTGCCAGAGAATTGGTCATGATGAATCGAAGTGCTGGAAACTTCATCTAGAACTTAAGCCCAAAAAGTTCCTTATGGCGAAGGATGAAAAGAAGGCCATAACAGCAATCCAACAAGACCTAGGTTCAGATTTAGGTGATGAACGGAAAATAACAGCCATGGTTACGACAAGTGAAACTTTTGATATTAGTTCAAGTTCAAAATCTAATGTATCTTCTTCAAACATAAATCCTCTGCATGAGGATAAATGAGTTGAACTCTTCCACATAAGGATAACTTCTAAGCATACAAAGATTGACACATTGTCTGCCAGTGGATTGCAAGCAAACTTAATATCTGAGAATATAATTAATCAATTGGGATTGGAAACATAGACTCATTCAAGACCATACCCATTAGGTTGGATTAATAAATTAACTCAGATACATGTCACAAAGTAGTGTTGGTTAAAATTTGCAATTACATCTAAGTACATCAATGAAGTGGAGTTAGATGTGGTCCCAGTTGACATTTGTGGAGTTGTCTTAGGGAGTCCTTATCTTTATGATAGAGATGCAGTCTTTTACAAAAGAGGACATAAATATCACCTAAAGAAAGAAGGGGTCGAATTTATTGTTAGAGCACATAAAGTCAAATCAAACTTGGATTTAATTGTTTCAAATCAAGTTAAGCAGTTTATAAGTTCAAGTAAATATGTAATCATGGTTATTAGGGAACAACATAAGGTTGATTGTTCAAATTGTGAGATTCAGTTTACAGATCAATTGGTTAAGGTGGTTAATTATTTTCCAAGAAGTCTTATTCATGAACAGGATAAGAAACATGAGATACATTTAATGTCCTACGAACATCTTCTTAAAGATAGAATGAATCTCAATTCATTCATTCAACTGAAATCTAGAAGTTATCATCATCAACAATGTATTGCAGGGAATGGTACATGTGAGTCTAATCAGAGACTTGTTTCAGATGGTATGTTTAATTTCAGTTTCAAGGGTGCAGGTCAATATTGGGGAAGTCATTGTCAAATTTCTTTAGTATTTCATCATCATTTCATGATCTTAAAAGTAATGAAACCTCTCTTCAAGTGGAGAGGAAGTCTATAAGTTTTCATGACAAAAACTTTTCAAAAGCAGATCTAAAGTTTCCTTACCAAGGTTTGAAAACTAATGCATTAATTGAAAGTGTAAGTCAATGGAAATATCAGTTAATAGACATAGTGATTCAAGTAAATCAACAATTAAGATACTTTCAGAATCAAACTAAGTTGCAGCAGTCTTTACATCACAGCTGGATGAGTTATGGGAAACAAATTCACTTAGTAATCAGTCATCAGGAAAGTAAATCAAGTCAAGTAATTGATACAGAATCAAAATCAAAGGAGTCTTTGAATATTTCAGTTATTATGGAAAGTAGATTGTTAATACCCATCAGATTTATTGAACAAAGTTCTACAAACATTGTTTTCAAAGATGTTTTTGAATCACTAACTTATGATTCTTTGTGGAAAGAGTCTAATTGCCATGTTGATAATAGGTTGTTTGCCCATCATCACAAGTTGGCCATACTGCGGATGGAAGAAATAGGTCATCGAATCAAAATGTATCATGGTTAGCATCATCAAGGTCATCACATGCATGTGAGTGATCAAATGCATTGGTACATCGTCTGCTCAAGGTGGAAAGAGAGGGAGTTCTACTCTCATTGACTATTTCATTAGTCAAACTTTTGTGGTCCAAAGTGTTTCAAGTGGAGAGGAATGATCTCGAGGATCCATTGATCCAATTGCACATGTGTTCAAAGTTTCATCATCAATGTTCATGAGTGTCATTCAGTGTCATCTTCACTTCAATTCAGCTTCGACAGATCGACAATGTTGGTAATGATTAGGTTATTCAGGTAATGTTATGGTTTCATGGTGTTCAGTTGATGTGATGTTGTACATGACTGTCGACTTATGTCATTGACAGTTCTGCCAGGGTTTGGTCGACGACATGTGTTTTGTCATTCGACTTTGCAGGATTTATGTTTGATATAGTTGATTGTGTAAAAGGGTTCGAGTTAAAGTACCTAGTTGACGACATAGTATTGTCATCATCACCAGTTTCAATTTCAAGGATGTGATGGTCATCATCGTGGAATGTTGATGAATGTCGTACAAAGACCATAAGGTTGTACTAGGGTTGATTTTATGGTAAAGGTTTTAGTTTCACTGATGTCGTTGTGCAGAGTCGACATGGGTCTTGAACAGTTAAACGAAACTCCTAAACCTAAGCCTAGACCTAAAGCCTTAACTCCTAATCTATCTAATCATCTTGTTTACCCTAAGAATCCTAATTCACTCTTATCCTAAACCTAAGCCCTAAATCCTATTCTACACATCCAAATCCTATGCTAAGCCATTCAAAATTCCTAATACATTAAACCTATGTATTAAAAATACAATGAAAAAACACATTACAAAGTCCTAAACCCTAGTCCTAATGCTCAAAACCTAACAAAAATAACTCTCGGCCTATTCCTATGTTAGAACATTGTTTAAGCAATACAAAACAAAAAAATCACATAAAAACAGTCCCTAACCATTCAACTAAACCATATCGAGAGCACTTTTATGTGAACACTACAATTAAACCATTGGAGGTCAGGGTTAACTGTGCAAGGAATTGTTAGGATATTCTGACACATAGGAAATAGTTAAAACTCAATACACTAGTATTTTTAACGTGGTTAAAACACTCAAAGAGGGAAACAGTCCACGACCTAAGCCAACGCGGCCACTTCAGGCAATTTATTAATAAAAGAATGAAATTTTACATAAGCATCTCCTCTATTGGTTGGTTTCACTGATTTTGATTGGGCTGGTGACCCTGATGATCGGAAATCTACTGCAGGTTATGTGTTCACTCTTGGTTCAGGACCTATTACATGGGCTTGCAAGAAACAAGGTGCTATTTCTATTTCTTCAGTAGAAGTAGAGTATCATGGTGCCGTAGAAGCTAGCAAGGAAGCCTTGTGACTTCGTCAGATCCTATCAGAGTTTGGCTTTCAGCAGTAGCATCCGACTACACTTTGGTGTGATAATCAAAGTGCCATTAACCTATGCAAAGATATAGTCCAACATCAGCGTAGCAAACACATTGAACTACACATGCACTTCATCGGAAAGCTCAATCATGACCATGTTCTTGAAGTGCAATATTGTTCAACAGATGATCAATTTGTAGACATCTTTACAAAGGCTCTCACAGAGGCGAAGTTTACTAAACTTCGATTTATGGTTGGAGTTCAGGAAGTTGTCACTAAGGGGGATAGGTCTAGTACCTCCTTCTTTCCCTATTGTGTCATATTTGTAATCCTTCAATCCTATCCCAAGTTGTTCTTAGGGGGGCTGTTAGGAATCGACACATAGGAAATAGTTAAGTATATTGGTCTAGTGTAGAGTTTTGGTAAAGTTGTTTCTTTACTATGTACTTTTGTAACTTACAATCCGACGGTCATGATATGTAGTGATCTGACGGTTCATTCTCTCCTCGGTATTACCGACACTTGATCTGTGGCTTAACACCTGATTGGTCCATGTTATCTATTTAAAGAGCATGGAGGGTCATTTCTAGGTTAACTGTTCATGAGAGAAGCTTATGTAAAATTTCATTCTTTTATTAATAAATTTCCTGAAGTGGCCGTGTTGGCTCAGGCTATGGACTGTTTCCCTCTTTGAGGGTTTTAACCACATCAAAAATACTGGTGTATTGATCTGTGATCTATTTGTGAGTGGTGTCCTTTGGTGTTCTGTCTAAGAAAATTACCCTGTAAATTGCTACAGGAATTGACAGTGTCGGAACTGCAGCTGGTTGTTAGTCATGTGAACAGTGTCGAGATAACCGTCGGGGTTAACATTACATTCAGACCCTAATCATCAGGTGGAAACTGCGTGGAGAATTGACGCAACTGTTAGCATGTGAACACAGTAACATCTAACCAGAACCACTGGAGGACAAGATGTTTGGATAATCGCGGGTATAGTAGGTGTTCACATGCTCTGCCAGTGCCCTCTGCCCAGTTAGCTAACCGCTAATGGTATACGGGCATTTCTAAAGTTATTTTGGGTTTTGTAATGTATTTTTGGCATGAAATTAATTAAATGACCATAACTATAATCCTAAGGTGTCACCTGAGGTGGAAACTCAACCTATTCAACCCTAGAAGTTAGCATGTTCACCCCAAAACTAGTCAGAGGATGTTATGGTGTATTTACATGCCTTTTTAAGGTGAATTGTTCATTGAAGAATAGGAGGAGAGTTTTCAGCTTTTGTATGTAGGTTCTAGAGGTTAGAGGCGGATTTTGTTTTCTGAGTTTCGGGAGCATCGAGAGTCAGAATTAGAAACCGTAAGAGGTGTTGGAAAGTTGGATCAGAGAGCTATCTGATGACAGTGACTAGAGGTGCCTGTGTGCAAATTTAGTCTGGTATTTTCACTATGTAATCGACTTCTTCTTTCTCATTCCTAATAAAATGGTTGCACATCTTGAAAGTGGAGCTAGAGACTTAGTCCATCAAGGACAAACTCTGTAATCAATACCACTGTCTAGTATATCTGTGTTTTTACTGTTTTCATTTCAGTTTTGCATCTTTCTTATGGTTTATCAGCTATCATAAAGTGTTCTGCTCCAGCAATTTTCCTCGTTTTCCATGCTTTCGGTTATCATTCAATTCACTAATGGCTAATCAACTCTACATGAGTATTTAATATATGATCATATCATATCAGCTGACCAAAAAGAAGACTTCCACAACTGAAAAACTAAATACAAACAATGATCATGCTCCCCATAAGCACATGCAGAGTCTGCAAATATTTTCAAGAAGAAAACATGACTCTATAACTCAACTATGTGAGTTTGAATGACTCACACATACATCCATTCTCCCAACCAAGTCGAGATATACCATACTTGACTCATCCACCCAATTAAGTGGGGATATATCTATTATTTATATAGGACTGGAATATAGAAATCATTACATCATCCTTCCCATGCATAGAAGGGGTACAAATTACATCATATGACCAAAAGGGAATCATCAAAAAAGACTACAATAGATAGAGACAGATTATTACATCACGGTTTTTGATATGATCTTTACATACATGACATTTATAATAGAGACCAATTATCTAAACAAGACCATGATAGTATTCAGCAACTATCATACACCATGTATGATTTGATCCATAAGTATCTGTTAACAACGTCCAGACTAGCAACCTATATATGTCCATCATTAGTTTCCAAGATATGACAGTGTAAATATCATCAACCTGTGACAAAGAATGTCTGCATATAGATATCAACTCATCCTCTTGATCTCATCAAGATCAACTTGCTTCATTTCCATAACCTTCCATTAAGAAAATGTCATATCTCCAAGTGGTAGCACCAAGTCATTCACATCATATCATATGTATGTGAAAATACCATAGACATCATCCATGATCATAACATCATTATCAAGAACTGCATGATCTTTCCATAAGAACCTTTAATATATCATCACTAGGGAACATCCCACATCATGATAATCAACATGTGATTATCAACCTATCATCATAAGGTAAGAACTCATCATCATTATGTGACTAAGTAAGCCATCTCTTCGATTATCCATGTCTTCAAATAGATATGTCTTCATGAGACCTGCAATAACACCATTCTCTTGGTGCATCAAAAATATTTGTCAATATGCAACTTAAGTAATCATCCATGTATCCAGCATAGCAATATGTATCTAGCAAACCACAATCTCATGGCCATTTGTCAAGATTTCTTGATATCCTCAACAGCAACAATCCTCAACCATGTGAGAGCTAAGAACTATAGAAATCCTACTTCATAGCTACACCATATGAACTTTATAAGGCATGATGACAACAACATATAATCTAATAATGAAGTTGTGTACTCAGGCTTTGTACTTCTCCTTATCCTTATGAATATTATCATGTAAGCAACATATATGTACTATATGCATCATCAAAGAATCATCCACAATCATCCATAAATCTGATCTGAATACCAACTATGTGACCCCAAGAATCATATGAGATTTTATCATGGGCAACTCATAACCGTAACGTAGAAAGATGTATCATTTTAGCCATATAAGCATCATCATCATTGATTAGGTACCAAGGAATTCTAAACATAATACCAAAAATGCTTTATTAGAAGTATAGAATGTTCTCCCCCTGAACCTGTTCCACCTATTCACTGTCAGATCTGATCATTGCATATATTAGTAAGAAGTATCAAGGCATCATCATCAATCAGATATACATCAAGTTATCAACAATTTGTGAGGATAAAAAACACTTCTAAATAACATCCACAGACTATAGTCTTCTATCATTATGATAGAAAAGATACCTGATAATTGTCTGAATCATATCAAATCAATTTTTCTGAGTCTGTCCCACTGCATTTTTCTCAAACCACATATATGTGACTGTGTAGTTTCGAACTCACATATATACACGACTTGTCTTCATGAAACTTGTGTATGAGAGTTAGAACATTGAAGTTTCACACTTTCAGCTCCCCCTAACTGTGTTATGTCTGTACACTATGCCATGCCACATTTTTCTGACTGTACTTCCTTCTTCTTCCATATCTTTGAGTGTGATGATGATTTCTCCTTTTGGTATGGTGCTCGAAATTTCCTCCTGCATTCCTTTGCTATATGTCCAAACTTGTTACATGCATAGCATCTTACATGTTTCATATTTCTTCTATAGCGGTTAATGGCTTTGTGACCAAACATATTGCAAGAAAGGCAATATCCCTTAAAGTACTTGGAAGCTGATGATGTTTCTGTGTGATGGTCTTGAACCATTCTCCTTCCACATCTTGCTACAACATGTCCAAAATTATGACATATAAGGAATTCGACATTATTCATTTGGGGAAATGACCGACTATCACTTTCATAGTTAGGAGTGAAATATTTTCTTTGAAGAATTTCTTTCCTTGGTTGTTGATGGGATTGACATATCATCTCCTTGTTGATAATTTCAGATTTTGCATTAGAGTTCCCTGTCTTACTTTGTGAACTAGATTCACCTTCAACAGATTCATGAAAACCAAGACTAGTTTTGATGGCAAGAGACCTTTGACTACAAAGAATATCATCCAAGATCTTAGTACTATCTTTCAATCATAAGAGCTTATCATTTTCTTCTAATTTATGTGTTATAATATTTACCTCAACCAGATGTTGTTCTTCCTTTTCAAGATACTGCTTCTTCATGATTCCTTCATCTTCTCTTCCTTCTTCCATCTGTTGCCTTAATTCAAGAACTTTGTTTTCTTGTTTTTCAAGAGCTTGGAGTAGTTCTTTATTCTGCTCATTTGATTTTTCAAGATCTTCTTTTAGCCAGAGGATCTTAGCTTCAAGACTTTCATAGTAACTGGATCTATCTCTGAGTTTCTTGATTGTTGTGCTCCTTTCATTTACTTCATTTCTTAATGATGTCACTTCATCCTGCAGCTTTGACATTGATCTTCCTTTTCCTTGAATTGCTTCCTTTGTTTCCTTCCTCTAGTTGAGCTTTTAGTTTGGTAGCTTCTCCTTTGAAGGCACATTCCCTTTTGTCCAATAGATCTTGTTGATCTCTAATTTTGTCCGTAAGCCTTTTAAATTCTACCTCTATTTGATATCTTTCTTCCTCACCCATAAGAGAAAATTCAGTTTTTTTGCTATCACTTTCATCATCTTCAAATCAATGGAGAAATGTATCACCAGAGGATAACAAATTCATACCTGATAGTTATTTTTCTTGTTCATTTTCATTCTGATGTGATTCTGAATCTGAAGAGTTGCTTCGACATATTCCCCAATTGATTCATCCATTTTCATAGTTCCTTTGAGATGTATTCTTCTTCTGAGGCGCTTTCTTCTTTAGCTTCTTTCCCATTGTTCTACGGATCTCCTTCAAGCGATCAAGCTTTTACCAAAGGACCTACTCTGATACCAATTGTTGGAAATAAAACTGGGGGGGTGGTGAATTAGTATTAGTCAAGTCAATAATCTTTTTCTTTTCATACTCAAATTTATATATGCTACTTCCATGTGGGCAACCAACGTGTACAAGCAACTGTGTTTAAGGAAACAAGCGTATATCTAGAAAAATAATGATTTAGTTAATTCATCATATGCTGATCTATAGTTTGTGCATTAGTACTTTATTAAACATTAAACAGTAACCATATGCAGTTAATAATAGAGTAAACCATCATGCATAAGCAACACACATGAACACCAAGATTTAAGGTGGAAACCCAATGTGGGTAAAAACCACCTGCTGCTGTTGTCTTTGTCTTCTTTTAATTAATAAGAAAATTTGTTTACAACATTGTACTGGTGCAGAATCATACCAGCAGGTAGGCTTCTACCTGTAGAAGGTTACTACCTTCTCTCGTTCTCCAACTTCTACTGGAAGGGAGTCACAACCCCCTAGCTCTTGTACTAGTCAATATGTTTACTAGTATGTAGGCCTCGACCTATAGAAGGCTACAACCTTCTTTCTTCCTCTAGGTACCACATTTCATAAATTTTCATACTGGATACTCCTGGAACACAACACAATAATTTGAAGGCCATGTTTCATCCAATTTTCATACTAGACCCATCAACAACATTGAAGCTAAAAATCAATCACCACTGCAATCACTAAAACTCAATCAATCACTCACACCCCATGAATCTTTGAAAAAAGGAATCAAACACTTACTGAACCTTTATCACAACCGAATCAACCATTCATTCAAACTTAATCAAATTCAATCAATCAGCTGGAACAGACAGATCACTGTAACCAGTACATAGATCTGAACCCAGAACACTGCATCATCATTCAGAACTAGTTGTAACCTCAAAACCAAGCATCAGAGTGTATACGCAACTTGGAAGAGCTGAACCAGCGTGTATACACAACTTCATCAAAGTTAATTGGTGTATAGATCTGCAAATACTTACTTATAACTTCGCTTCTCTTCCTAACTTCAGACATACCCATATCATCACATATAAAGGATAAAACATGTGTTAGCAATCAGATCTAGCCCATTAGATCACATAATGATAAGTCATTATGATCCTACCCTATCATTAGGTCTCATCCATCATCACTGAAGCAAATCACACTCAATCAATCTGAACATTGTCACCAGAATGCAGTCACCAGAACATAAAGCAAAACCCAGAACTTTGCATCAACCACCAAAACCAACTATAACTTCAAACACCATAGTTCATATTGTATACTCTACTTAGATGTGTCGAATCTACGTGTATATGCACTTTTACCAAAGTTAACCAACGTATACATCTGTAAATATTCATTCATAATTTTGTAGCTATTCCAAACTTCAGTTTTACCTAGATCATAACATCTACAGAGTAATACATGCATCAATATTTAGATTTAGATTATATATGATCAAACCATATAAAGATAAATCATTTCAAGTCTTAAGATCCTGATACATCATTAGATCTCATCCTTCATGAAATTCTAAGGTTCATCCTTGGTTCCAATCCAACAATGCATCATAACCCAATAACCTACAAACTAGATGTCACACTTCATCACATATTCAATGCTTGTGTGCCTTGGCCTAATGATCTTCTCCTTATTTTATAGTTTTAGGACTTTCTCAATACCATGGACCAAAACCATTTAGGAACAATACCTTGGATCAAATACCTAGGATCAATACCTCGGACCAAATACCACGGTCCAATACCATGGACCAAATACTTCGGACCAAAACTTAGTTTTCCAAGGTATACATGCTATTCTTTCTATGAAAGTGCATGTGTACATTATACGTTCCTTTTGTTCTGTTAACCCACGTGTATATGTGGCTTGGTCAATGGTGAACTTGCGTATACCTCTCTTTATTCATTTTGTGAAGAATGATCTATAATTATTTGTTGTTTACCTTCTATATTGTGATCTTTCATATGAGTGAGTTGTCTTCTAAACTGATTCCTTGAAGTTTGCCTGCATTTCATCACATCTATAAACACTATTGTCATGCATTCTGTCACATCTGATATCTCTTCTGTAGATTCATCTAGTTACCATATACAAATGAGTTGTTCTGCTACAAGTGGGTTGCCATCAAGTACAACACATGCATCATAATGCGAACTCTGGTGGCATGGGAGCTACCCAAAGATAGTCAATCCCCTTTGGTCATGCCGGACCTTCCAAAGGTAATGAAGTACGCTTCATTGTGGGTGACCAAGGATGTGCAATGTATTAGAGAAAGCTAGATTTTCTGGGTGCTAATGGAGATGAAAATTCAGATGGGGATCAATCGCAAGCCGCAATTATCGCCCACAGTCTACAACAATTTGCAGAGCTTTGTAGAGTTCAAAGTGAATTTCCACCATGTCTTCATCAGGGCATGAAAGGACCCTACAAAGACGTGGCGTGATTTACCATACCTAGCGATTGACGATGTAATTTTCAAAGTCCTTGAGTCTTGGCCGTCGGAGTGGCACACTCTAGTTGGCTCTGCGGTGGAAACGGACAAGTCCACCATGGAGTGCAAGAAGGAAGAAACAATGCCTCAAAAGACACAGTTGGAAAAAAATCACAGAAAAGATGAAGTAGCAGCTAAGGCCAAGGCAGTGTGCGATGCAGCGAAGTTGGTAGAACAAAAAAAAACAGGAGAAGAGCGCGAAGGACAAAAATCACCTTCGCTCGAGCGAAAGATAGACACAAAACAAGGTGGCATGGACTCGCAGATGATGTCCACCTAGCTCAAGCATCTATGGCCTCGAGTGAAGACAATGCCGCAAAAGAAAACAAAGGCATCAAAGACATCTTTTGACCCAATCACCCTCACTGAGGGGGATTTGCATGATATCGGTGAAACGGTGAGGGATGTCACCGCGGAGGCCCTCCAACAATTTGAAGAACAACAACAGCTGGTATTGGGTGGCTATTTGAACAAAGTTGCACGAGTTACAAGTTTGCACTCCATAGGTTGGCACAGTGTCCACCAGCCTCACGATCGGCACTTCGGCTACCGAGGAGATGTTGCACACAAGGGTGACCAACACGATAGTGCTACTATATGGGGAACTTATTATAAAGTAAGAGGCTGACAGACCCATGGTGTGTAGTTTGAAATGGGTAGGGTTGAACATGGTTTCGCTCCATCAGGAGATGCTCTACCTTTTACAGGATGGAGTCACCACAAAACTTCGAGCCAGGGAGAGTTGCGATCTACATGTAATGAGTGAGCAGTGCATCAACATTAAGCAGTTGGGCTTGCAACACAACGAGGTAGTGGAGCAGAAAAAACAAATAATGCAAGTTGTAGAGGAAGCCTACCAGATGGTCCCGAAGTTGGCCATTTAGGCAGAAGAACTAGTGGAGGTGCGTCCGTAGATTAGCCACAGGGGTGCATGACACAAGAGCACAGATGGCTAGGGTTCAGCTGGAGTTGAACCTTCAAATCATAGAATTGCAGATGAAGGCTCAACCTTCAACTTTGCCAGAGGTTAGAGAATAGTGTACCACCACAGTTACGACAGTGATCATGGTGATTGACAGTAAAGTGATAGACTGCATGCAGCTCTTTGAACAATCATTCGAGGTCCTAACCACCCTGCAGGAGGACCTGAATGTAGAGCGCATGGAAATAGAGGCACACGAGCTACAAAAGAAGTATGATGAGGTAAAAGGGACTGCGTAGATGGTTGTTGTTATACAAAGGCTTGCATAGATGTAATAGGACAAGGCGCTCAAGGAATAGGTGGATACGCTCGGCACAAAGAAGTGATCTTAAAAGCACGCCTACAACCATGGATCGACAAGGCTTATACAATTACAACCTCCATTGAAGAAAAACTCATGCAACTACAAGCAACTCAGTAGAGGATTCAAGGCAGTAGTTCAACAACAACAGTCACCGAATAGCACGTGGAAGAAGTTCAACAGGCAGCCGCTTAGTGAGCTATCGAACTTGTAGGGATCCAAACATAGCTAGGAGGTCTTCACACTAAGATCTATGCACCTGTAGAGTGACTCGAGGGTGAGTCATGATGTTTGTGTTGGGGACCTATTGGGGCTTAGAGCCCATATTTTGGTCAAAGTTTATAATACAAATGTAAAGACTTCGCATTTTGTGGGTGCAGAGTGTATAGATGTTAAAGAGTCATAGGGGTGTATGCCCTTATTTGATAATGTAATGTTGATTATAGAAGATCTAGCCATGGTTCATGGACCATGGGATTGTATAAATAGAGCTAAGCTCTAAGTAGTTAGAAGCATAATCGATGGATTAAGATTGATGATGTATGAGAGATAGCTTTGAAGTGTAAGTCTATGTTTTGGGTTGTAGCATAGGTAGAGGCTCTGTAGCTGAGTGTGCAGAGGCCTAGAAGTCTGCAGCTAAGTGCACGGACCCCTGCAGTTGAGTACGCAGGGCGAGTTGAGTCCATAATCATCTAGAAGTATTAATAAAAAGAAGTTTTCTATCATTTCTACATATTTATTTCTTGTTTATGCATCTGTTATATTAGGTATTAATTTCACTTCTAATGCTTATATGATGCGTGAATGTGTATAAATGTATAGGTTAAGTGAACGCAAGTAAGAAAATCTTTTAACGTGAAGCTAACTAAGGTCCGTTAATAAGATAAGTAAGATACTTAGCCTATTTTGGGAGATATCGCATTTCGTTGCCCTAGCAGTGCGTAAGGACTTCAGCCCTTGGTCAAGGTTGCGCAAAAGTCGATTGTAACACTTTGCGAGGGTACTAAAGGGTGGAACAAAGAATGAAGCAACCTGCACAAAGTTAGGTATAGTTGGAATAAACTGAAATCACAACCATCTCAAGGGTGCATAAACTTGGTTCCAACATCCCCCCACACTGCTTCGGGTGAGACTTCAGTTCGTGCTCTATTGGCTAATGCTGAAAGGATAAGTAGGGTAGGGATTTGTTTGGCTAACTAACGCTGAAACTGGGTCAAGTGCCCTCAAGCCAACAATAGGTTTGTAGAGGTTGCAGGTGTTGGTTCATCGCTTTTGGCTCTAAAGGCCAAAGGTAAAGGAGAAGGAAGGGTGACTTATCAGACATCTGTAAGTGTAGACAAGGTATAAAGAAGTGGCAGATTCTTTTTCATGATTTTAGAGGACCAAAAGCTCCTCAGTGGGGAGGATTGATATAGGTGGCTCCAGACACATGCAGAAGTCCCACAAGACTCAGAAAGGGTAAAAATTCAAAGTGGCGAGATTGTTCCCAAACTAGTACCAGATCGAAATGCTCGTCACCCTGATTCTAATACTATGAATGACACTCAAATCCAAGCTCCAGTAGACCTGACCCACACCCAACCAACTTGTTATATGCACATATAATATATGTTGCCATCACATTTATTATGGAGTTGGCGGGGACTGAACTCGCCCAGCCCACGTGGGTCGGCCCCCATTGGGCCTCCCCATGTGGCACCATGCCAAATCACCAATATAATAGTTACCTCTAATAAACCAAATGTGCCCAACATGTGAACGGCTACAACGCATGCATAACCACCACATCAAACCATGCATATTTTCTAATGAAACAAAAAAACCAACGACCATTTTTGGGAGGCGTGGGGATTCAAAACCTTTAACCTCCCCCTGCCTAGTCTCCTCTGCCACTGTTAGGCCACAAAGCTCGACATTGATTACTCTTCCAACATGTTAATATATATACCTAACATTCATTTGCACGGGGAGAACAAAGAACGGAGGCCAAGGCAGAGCATGGAGTTTGAGACAATTTTTTAATTAATTGTAGGTGGAACCATGAACGTGGAGCAAAGGCAGGCGAAACCAAGATTGAGCCCAACTTTCAAGAGGGCGAAATTTATCTAGTGTCCAAATTGGAAAAACTTTATGTCGATCCTACACCTCTTGGTGACAATGAACCTGATGGTGTAGATAGAATTTTGATCTAAGAAACAGATTTTTAGATGACCCAGAGGAGGGAATATTTGAGGAATCTAGGGGGAATCTAAAAGATTCTTGTAGCCCCAAATTTTCACTTTGCCAGAATTCCGAAATTTGACAGTCAATTTTACACTATTCGATGCCACAAATATGATGGTGTAATCAGATTTTCCATTTGATCATTTCATTTTTCGGCCACTTTTCAAAGTTGAGTGTAGGTGTCAGCGTTCAATGTGCGAGCAATAATTTCCATGATATTCGATGCCATGAGATTGATGGTACAACCAGATCCAACAATTTATCATCCTCTTCTTCAGATAACTCCTTGATGTGAGACATATGTAGTGTGACCATGTACTTCTTTGTCTCTTTTCTTGAGATGCATTGTGTTGCATAGATCCTTGTTTGATGTTTGATGTGGGATCTTGTTTTGTTCTTGATGTGAGATGTACTTGTTGTCATGTTTTGATTGAGATCCCTTTGTTGCCATGTTGATGGGATACTCATGTGTTGATATCCCTTTGATGCCATGTTGGCGGGATGCTCATTATTATCATACATGAAATTATGTCATGCTGATAGGAGTCCTTTTGTGAATGAGAGTTCTTATAGTGGAACATCTAGGGGAGCCACTCCTATGTGAGGGAATATTCCTCGCATGATAGAGAAAACACATTCATGTACATCATCACTCTTTCCAACACTTAATGCAGCGGCCTACACCATCTTGACATCGGGGCTCGGAGACGTAGACGAACTCTGTTATCAATGTCTTGTGTTTTATGTTGTTGATTCTTGTCATGTTCCTTCTTCTTTACATCATGCATATATGTTCCTTTATGCTTTTTTAAATGTAATTCTAACTACATCACAAAAGTAAAAAATCTTGGTTAAATCTAGGAGTTGAGTCAACTTGGATCACGAGACGTGATCATCTGTCACAAATTGAAATAGGAGAGGAACCTAGTAATTTGGAGGAAGGGTTACCAGATGCGCATTTCTTTACGGTGCGTGTATAGGATGACCATTTTGTATATATTATTCACTTCTTAACTACGGGGATGGCACCAGAAGGATATACAAGTCAATATAAGAATGAATTAGTAGTGTACGCGAACGATTTTTTAGTTATTGCGAGACATTTGTATAAAATGGGTGCGGATGAAATATTGCAAAGATATGCATTGGACTTTGAGTGGGACAACATTCCATTGAAGCTCATAGGGGAGCCGTGGGAGGCCATTATGCAGGAAAGGAAACTGAAGATTTTGCGTGCATGTCTATGGTGGCCAACATTGCATAAAGATTCCAAGACATACTGTAGGGCGTACGATTCCCGTCAAAGCACTGGCAGACCGTCGTGAAGAGATGAGCTACCACTACACCCACATGTAACTTTGCAACCATTTGAGAAGTGGGCGATTGACTTTGTGGGGCCAATTTATCCCCCTGGAAAGAAAACAGGTGCGCACTATATTATCATTGTGACATAATATCTAACTAGATGGGTAAAAGCCCAACCAGTTAACGATTGTACGGGGGCTACGACAGGAAAATTCTTGTTTGAGTATGTGTTAACCAGATTTGGATGCCCAAAAGTATTGATGATTGACAGGGGTACGCAATTTTTGAATGAAACAATCATCTCATTGACTGAGGAGTTTCAAGTCTACCATCCGAAGAGTACACCATATCACCCACGGGAAAATGGAACTGTTGAAGCCTTCAACAAGATTTTGGAGAACACACTGACAAAGATTTGCAATGGAAAATGGAATGACTAGGATGTGCACGTACCTATAGTACTATGGGCTTATAGGACTACTTGTAAGAAGCTATCTAGAAAAATGCCATTCATATTGGTCTATGGGGTTGAAGCCATGATGTCGACGGAATACATTGTGCCTGGTTTGTGCATAAAAGCTTTGACGGTTATGGAAAATCGCGAGGCCTTGGAAGAACGGTTCGCGTAGCTCATGGAGCTTGAAGAAGACCGATTTTTGGCAGGATTCCATCAACAAGTACAAAAGGAATGCAAAAATGCATGACATGATCACCACATTAAGCTTCACATATTCATGGTAAACAAACTTTTCCTGATATATGATAGTAAATTCACTAAAGTTCTGGGTAAATTTAAGATGCATTGGTTAGGGCCATATGGAGTCGTAGTTTAGCTCATGAAGATGAATGGGGAACCCTTCTCGGGAAGAGTGAACGGGAGCAGGTTGAAGTTGTATACAGAGGATCCCGCACAATGACTATATGGAAGCAGGATAGTATTAGTGCTCCAGGAAGTTGCAACGGAGTGTGGGAATATAAAATACACTACTCGGCTTGGTGGAGAACACAGTGTGTAGGCTACGTGGAGTGTGACGTAGATACAACTAGTGGATAAGTCACCTTTTCCATAGACAGAGGAAGAAGAGATTTCAGGCCAAGGCAGAGGCGGTGATGAGGGGTAGAGCACCCCATTTATTTTGAAAAGACATGGCATGGAAGATAAGGGTGGAACACAGAAAAATAAAAAATTTGATAAAACTCAGGTTGATCCCATGGTCTTGACAGAAAGCGATCTCGATGAGATCGATGACAAAGTAAGGGATATAATGACGAAAGTGCTGCAAAAATTTGACCATAAATACATGAAGAATTTGGCGAGTGTCCAGAAGGATCTGCACGAGCTGTAGATCTAAAAAAGAAGAATGCAGGTGGGAATTGGAAAAGCGAGTGCAGAGCAAGCGAGCCTAACACCCAGGGCAAGCCAAGCAGCAAAGCTAGTTAGGACCCTCGATCTCAGAACTATTCCATTTCCAGAAAGGTCCATTCATGTAGAATCAACCAATAATCGTATTATAATTAGTATAGTCAAGGATTTAGGACTGAATATAGCGATGCTCTCAAATGAAACCCTTCACGCGCTGCATAAGGGGGTGGCAGATGAGTTGAGAACTAGAGCGCAGTGCACCCTCAACCTCATAAGTGAGTACAAAGTCAACAATGAACAAATTTTCATTGAAAAGACACAGGCTCTAAAGGAAAAGGAGGCACTATAGGTGCATAGTTCAAGTCTAGAGTCAGTAGTAGCAAAGGCCTGTAAGACAGTGCCTGAAATTCACATCCTGGAAGATGCACAACTTGAAGCCAAAATCATAAAATTAGCTGTTGGTATGCATGAGGCTAGAACAAAAGTTGGAGGAGTAACATTCGAGTTCAACATAACAATGTAAACTTTGAAATGGGAAATATAAACTCAAAAAGGGAACTCTAGCCAAAAAAACCGAAAAAAAAATAACAAAAACGATGCTAAAAACGAAAAGTGTGTATACTGGAATGATGATTTTATTTTTTATGGGTCAATTTTGAAAATGTTTTAAAAATATTAGTGACTACGAAATTTACTACAAAATTTTCGTGCAAAATATAGCTTCAAAACAAAAAAGTGATGATACTGGAACGATGATTTTTTTTTTAGGGTCAATTTTCAAACTTTTTAAAAAATGCTAGTAAAACCAAATTTTTATGTGCCAAACAAAGTTGTTTATGAGGAAAAAAACACATTAATGTTTTTGGTAGAATATCATTTTTCTTTCCTACGTATAAATTCAACATGTTTTCAACAATTACATGCCATGATTATTACACCTAAACATAGATGGTCTAATTTACCATATCACATCAAGCACATTTTCCTGATTATCCTTATTTTAATTTTGAGCATGACAAATTCATAGGAGGCCAGGATTTCGCTAAAAAGAGGAACTGGAGGTAGATTACAGTGAATCTCCTCTAATAACCCTCACTAAACTGATCACCCTGTCCATAAAATATGTTCACAAAAAGTTCACAAGGAATCCCATAAGCAAGTTTCATTTGTTCTAAAGTAACTTAGTTACACCTCAAGAACCTTATTACTCCCTCATAAATGTGTTCCTGAGAAATGAAGGTAGGATAACTTCATTTGCTATCAATAAATCCCAAACCTAGATGCCAGAGGATTTTCTCTCAAGAATAAAATAATTGGAAAAAACAAGCAAGTTCCCAGAAGATAACTCTAGTGTCGATCACAATCCTAATAATGCATCATCAATGAAATCATACCCCACATGTAGGGAGAATACGATGAGCTACCTACGACCACTTGATTTACTTTGATTAGAGTATCTAAGGCCATAATAATAATCTATTTTAATTTCTTTTCAAACCTTTAAAGGAAGGTCATTGTCACTGTCATCTTATGAACCACAATAATAACTTTGATGGCGTTTTAAATATAGTTACATGGTATTTTGTGTTTGTTTTATTTTGTTGCAGGTGACTCATGAGGGGCACATGGACGCTAATACCACAATGGGAACACAACCAAATGACAAACTAAGTTTGGACCTCCATTAACATCAATTACCACTAAGAAAGGATTACATTTATCAATTCACTGCGAATATCTTAACAAACAGCATAAAAAACATCTCCCTTGGCAACAATCTAAAAAGTCAATTAGGTTAAGAAATTTACACCCAATATAAGGAGACACCCTATTAATATGGTTATTCAGTGCGTTGCTTCCCCCACTATTATCAATTAGATGTTATCCATCCTCATATCTAAATAAAAGAAAAGGGAGAAATAAAATAAATGAAAAGCACCCCAATGGGGGAAGTAACGAGGGATATAAAAACCTTTTATGGGGCTATGAACATCTAGTTGCTAGTAAATTCTTATTATTTCATTGTGGTGATTACATTGTAGACATAGAAACTCATTAATATTGGAAGAATACTTTTAAAAATCCTTGATTCATATTTAAGGATTCTATTACCTGGAGATCTTTACAAACCCATTGGATCAAAAACCAAACCTAAAGTGAAAGTAACAAAATTTATTTTTTTAAAAGTAAATGACCTTTATGGATAAATTAATATAATAAAGAAGTATTTCTTGATCCTCGAAATAAAAAGCTTTCAATGTTAAATGAACATATCTAATCTCTTGTGAATTCCTAATAAAATTAACTAAAAATATATTATTGTACCAGAACTATAACCTTATTGTTAAAGTATTTCAAATATTTTAGACTCATCTATTGTCTTTCCATGAATTCACTAGAAAGCACACTTGAATTTTGCTTTTAAAAACTACTCATATTTCCATTCCTTTATGCTTAACATGGTCATTTTAAAGTCTTCTTAATCAAGGTGAAAACCATAATCTCAATCAATTTTCATGTAAATATCTTAGATAAAGATGAATTTACTAGAAAACACACTTGGATTTTGCTTTTAAAAACTACTCCTATTTCCATTCCCTTATACTTAATCATTTTAAAAATCTTCTTAATCAAGGTAAAAACCTAATATCGATCAATTTTCATCTAAATATCTTAGACACGGATAACACCAAACTTAACGGCCCCTTGTTTGAATGATAATGAACTAAAATAACATTGTTGATAGACCATATGAAAGCCCGAACTTTCTATATTATCTTCACCATAGTAACTTAAATATTGAGCTCATAATTTTATCAATGTTACCTCCAACTAATGCCTAATGTCTAATATTATTAGACAGGGACACTGAATTTTAGTTACAACTTACATTGAAATTCCATGTAACCCCATAGGGACACTTAATATATTTTAAGACAAAAAAATCACCGAGAATATGTGTCGGCTTATATATTGGTCTTGAAAATTCCTGAGGGATATAAAACACGTACCTCATTGATAAACTAGAGAAGATAAACTCGAGACATTCTTCAAAAAAAAAATCGCCACCTAAGACACGTTATACATCTGGAAACAGAAATCGAGTAATTATGGATGCGCAATGGCAGGTGTTAGTTAGCTCTTCGAAAATTGCGGCAGTACTCTTCACAATAATATTACTCATCTACTCAATCAAAGAATTTTGCCGTGATATTTTTTTTCCACCTTGGAGGATTGTCTTCGTCCATGAATTGAATGATGATGATCGGTGAAGTCTTGGCCTCTCTGATGAACAAATAGCCACACTACAATATTTCAAGTACTCAGCAGAAGGGAGATCGGAAGAGGCACAGGAGGAGTGTTGCAGCATTTGTTTGTGTAGAATGCAAGAAAATGAAGAAAAGTAATCGAATTAGAATCAGCATGAAATTGAAAGCCATGGATCCGTGACATCCTCGCTAGCCAAGCTGGGAGATAGTATGAATGCACCTCGACCCTGGTCTGGAACCCCTCAACCGCTACTACAAGACGAATACATCACGCGTTCGAATCTTAGAACTGTTTACCCACAAGCAGAGCATAGGTGCTGGGAAGAGCGCCAAAGCAGAGCATACCATAATATTTAAACATAATGATGGAGCCTTAGTCCTCTTTTAGCACTCGTTGGTTTATTTTAGGGTGGGCAAAATTCTTCCATGCTGCACTCACTGGTTTATTTAAGGGTTGGCAAAAAGGTTTTACTGGAAAAAGTTGTGAAACCTTTATTTTCAAGAGAATCTTGAACTTGAAAGAATTAGAAACTGAAAATGAGAAATAACTGTAGTTTGAGGAAATACAATGCTTTACATAGATGTCATATTAAAGATATTGAACTTTTATAGACAGTTAGTGCTACAAAGGTTACTAAAACTGATAAGGGTTTGGCATATGTCAATGTTTTCCATCTTCAATGAGAAACACTTTTACAGAAATACTACTTTTTTGAAAATTGAAAATATCATATACCTAATCTCCAAATGCATGCCTTTGTAGTAATGGCAAGGGTATCTCTGTAAAACATCCTCAGGTTGGACTATTTAATGCAAGTCATGGATGAGGTGGAGGAGCTGGAGGATGATTGAAAATCCTATATTTCACTAGTTTCTTCGCTGGCTAGCCTGAACTAGGTGGGGGATCAGGGATCCCATAATCACTTTTCACATAATCTTCAGCAACTAAGAGTCATCTTTGTTTTCACGGTGTTGATCCTCCAAGTTTCTTCTACTGCTACTTCTTTTGATACTACTACGTGCGTCCCTACTCATGTCAAAATTATCTTTCTGTGGTGCATGTTTGAGAGCAAAAAGTTTATAATTTGCACAAAATTATCTTTCTGTGGTGCATGTTTGAGAGCAAAAAGTTTATAATTTGCACAAAAGAAGCAATGACATAATCACATGATTTCCATGAACATACTTGAAACAAAACATTTCAATTACATAAAGAAAGCTGCATGCAAAAAAACCCATTGAGAGTGCCAAAACTTACCATTATTGCTTCTCCTCCACTGTCCAAACCAATCCAGTAAAGAGTTTCTTCAGGACGCACACAAATAATAATAATTTTACATCATAGCAAACCAAACTCACCAGTGAAACTTCATAAATTAAGTTATATTAAAAAAATACTCTGAATTAAGCAATCCATGATATGCTGCAAGAATGGGCTGAGAAAAATAAGTAGAAATAAAACACAAACCATGAGGATGGGTTCTGGATAATGCCCACATAATGTTATATGTGCAGAAGATTAGCAGTAATGGCAATACATAGGCCCACTTCATTCTATGTTTAGTCCTCCTTGTGCTCACTCTATATGCAAAACTAATTGGATTAGAATAGTTGGGCTATTATTGATGTCATTAGCAGCCCCTGATGTGATATTTTCTCCAGTGAAGGCTCCATGGAGAGGAGAGTCCACTGAGAGTCAGTTACATGGCCATGTTGTTGCTGCTATGTGAGGATTGGAAAGAAAAGAGAGAAACGGTAGGGGGCATGCAATATTATTCAATTGCATTAATAAGGTGGCAGTATTTGTGTTTAATGTTTTTTGGGTTTTTCAGCCCATTCACCGCCTCCCTTTTGATGCTCACAGACTCGGATCTCATAATGATATGTTATGATCTCCTTATGAGCTATTACAACTTTATTTGAATTATTAAATTATTCCAGATAGGTCGACCTGGACATGCAGAGGGTATTTTGGAAACCAATATTTAGGTAGCATAAGAGAAGCCATGGTCAGCAACCTTTATGACCATGCCGAAGATCTTCGGCACGTCCCATCATCGAATGGCTCATCCGAAGGCTAGTAAGTGGATAAAACATGCACGTACACACATTCAATGTTATTCAAATGCCAAGGATTTCAAATGCTTCACCACTTCCTGGATTTCAAATTGAAAAGTTGCGTGGGAAATTTCTGCAACAATGTGTTAAAAAGGGTTGCAATGGCTGGATTCATTTTCATCATGGTATTGATGGGCTTAGCCTCTCTGGCACTAGCACCGACATCGCCCCCTGTTGCAATAACACCCAAGGTGACCCCAGTTCAATTCCTAGTAGTGCCATCACCATAGATCTTTCACAGGGCAAGGATTTCTCCACTTAATATCGTATTGGATGCTTAGTAAGAATTGTTTGGGGGTGATTCGTAGCAGATGGGGTGATTCTAAGAATCGCCGGGTCGTGGAGCGATTCTCATAATCGCCCCATCACCACCACCTGGCGGGGCAATGGCGGGGCGATTCTGAGGATCGCCCCATCACCCGACGATTCTCAGAATCGTCCCATCTGCTACGAATTGCCCCAAACAATGCTTACTGGGCATCCAATACGATATTAAGTTGCTTACTGAGCATCCAATACGATATTAAGTGGATTCCAGAGGGAATTTTGATAATTAATTTTGGTAGGAACAAACAAAATATTTTTTCAGTAAAATTTCAGTTTTGATCTGAAGTGAGGAGCAGATCGCTCCAATGCGGGAGGCATTCAGCCTATTTGACACCGCCCATGACAGGTACATTACGGTGGCCAAATTGGGAATTATGATGCGATCCCTGGGGGAGAATCCCACTTAGTCTGCTTAAAGAGATCATTAAAATTAATGGACGTTATTTTCATGGACGTTATGAAACAGAACTTGAAGGGAGGGAGCTTCCATGTTCAGCTCAAGGATGCCTTTAAAGCCCTCGATAAAGAGGGCACCGACAAGATTTCTGGAAGGGAACTCCGTCATATTCTTACCAGCATCGGGGAGAAGCTGGAGCCGTCGGAATTCGATGACTGTATTTGAGAAATTAAGGTCGATTCCGACGCAAACATTTGCTATGAAGATTTTATCACTAGGATGACGGCCAAGTAATATTTAATTTACTGTATTGTTGTGATGCACAATCTTTTTCAAAATTTCTGATTTTTGAAACCTCTGGAAATCTTGTGCCCTTTTCTCTAGGAAATTTGGGGAATATATTTTATTATCTAAAAGGGCTTGAAGTTAGCATATGCCAAGGGTTTACAGTGGGCTTGTCTATTCATATGTTAATCCATATTCACAGTCTGATTTAAAATAGATTGCTTCGATCTGGGATGTTTTTGCCATATTCTTGTGAGAGTGCCCTAATTTTCAGTTTTCCACTGACGGCCTCTTTGAAAATTTCAGTTTTGATCTATTTTAATGAACTGGACATTTTAAAGAGTAGTACATAACATGTGCAAATGTCTACACCAAACAACTATCAGTTCTCATACTGTCAAAATCATGATTTCATATTTCTAATGTAGGTAAAAATAAAATAACAAAAGACGCAAATATTCTAGGAAAAAAAGGTAAATTTGCATCACATCTTCCTCTTCGGCAACAATAGACCTCTCATATCGAAACAAAACTAAAACATGAAACATTCGAGAGTTTGTAGGCCAAGTAGTGACAGCAACCTCATATGCTACTGGGGTACATAAATACTCTCACTCTCCCTCCCATGGACTTTGGTGGAAAATTTGTTCTAAATTTTTCCCTAACAACACCACTGTTACCATGCGGCCTTGTTACTTTGCCCCAAATACACCTGTAATTGGTTCCCCCCTTCTTGGTTTTCACCTTGTAAATATAGGCCATCCTTTTGCCCACATATCAGTCCACTTCCTCAGATGTATTGACTCCTTCAATTTGAATCAGAGAAGTATTTGGGTAGTAGTTTTATTTTGACCTTTTGTAGCCGAGGATGATCCCTCAAACATACAACCTGATACGCTCTCCTTGGCGTCCCTTTACCATGTTGATCAAAACAGCTCAGAACATCTATCTCGCAATGTGATGTGAATTGAGTTTTACTTATCAATATCAGCGCTTTGCCTTGAACAAGGGGTAGGCAATAATATTACATTTTGATAGGCACACTATGATTTAATAAATAATAGAGGTTGATGTATGTCGTTGAGCATTTTTATAGGCATGCAACACAATGTTTTGTAGATGGATATCAAAATCTTTCTTTATCAAATTAAATAGAATAATTTTGAGCCATCATAAAGGTTGAAAATTGAATAATGTAAGTCAAATCCCACATCGTATAGTGAAGATAAGAATGAAGTGTTTGTTATCTGCAAAAGGGAATTGCAAAGAGTAAATGGAATGGAGATATAAGTTTTAAACCAATTGCTAAGGTTATATGACTAATTGTACATGAAAATATGGTTTAAAGAGAAATTAGTTTACAAGTTTAAAAGATGTTTCTCAAAGAAGTTATTGAGAAAGAAAACGTTAAAGGAGTTTCATGTAATAAAATTTATTACTTATGGTGAATATTCATCTATTTTTATGTAATAAGGTGAATGGATGGACTGCTGCACAAACTCTTCTTCTAGTTGCTGCTGCGCCTCTTCCTCCACCTCGCCCCAGTACAACCAACATTAAAATGCACGGAACAAACAAAATAGTTACTATTGTATGGGTGCATGTATCAAATACGGCAGAAGAAAAAGTGAAGAATCCAACTTAACCGTTTCTTCTCATTGAACATGTAGGCCCCTCTTTTCTTTTTTTCTTTTCTTTTTTTGGAATAATTAACTCCGACTAAGATATAAATGAATAATCAATCCATAAACGTTGATTAGATTACATTGTTTGACTATTTCTAACAATCTTCATGGTATTCCTTCTCAACAAAAACCATAGTATTCCTTCTCAACAAAAACCAAACTAAGGTTAACCAATAAGATTTCATATCAAATTTGGTTTGATATGTGGTCTATCTCCTCTCCTCAGAATTATAACCTATCCAAATATCTTGTTCATGATACATAGATTAGGCATCTATGCCAGGTTTGCAAGCAATTATAAAAATCTGCAATATGTTTAGTATTTATGACTTTTCTTTTTCACCCATGGATCTGCCACATTTATTTGTTTTCTTCCCATCCTATTTTTCATTGGGTATGACACAATATTTTCCAATCATTTTGTATGACACAATATTTTCCAATCTTCCATTGTCAGATATTTTTTGATGCTAAATAATCTTGGCAAGCAAAAAAGAGTGGTTATTGGTGTGTATTGTGAAAGAAAAAGAGACAACCTAACACAGTTTACCTCTTCTCCATGTTCTAGATGAACACATAGGTTTCTTTCTTTTTTCAAAAATAATGAACTCCGAATAAGATAGAAATGTAGGTGTCTTTTTCTTTTGCTAAAATAATTAACGTACAATGAGATAGAAATAAATAAAGAATTATGGATTGGGATCACAAATTTCAAGATTTGAGTATACTCAAATGTTCATTTTTACATTCTCTTATATGTTTGTTTTGATTAGGTCTATTGAATCAAGTTGGTTTTCAATAGGTTTGTTTTGAGTATGTGAGGTTTCTAGTGTCTTATTAATTCAAGTGGAAGAGATCTTTCTTACATATCATTAGATTATGAAGTGACATTGGACATAATTAAGCTTTGGGCCATAACATTTTAGAAACAACAACCCAAACTAATGATTAGTTATTAGACCTTTTTATTTAGTCTATCTAAACTAGAAGATTATAAATAAAAAAAATCCTTTCGTTGCTCCTCATAAACCAAGATAGATTGATTCATCCCTCCTTTTTAGTGTACAAAGAGGAGTGCTTGATTTTTAATCAAAAATATGGGGTGTTGATGTATCTATATATGGATTCTCAAGTTTCTATATTAAAAATTTTCTCCAATGCTTGATTTATAGCCAAGGAGATGCGGTGATAATGTATCTAGATATGGGTGTTGAGTTTTTTATATTGAAATTTTCTCTTTGTTTCAATTAGAATTAGAAGGTTTATTCTTTT
>APFE030615916.1:40870-133037 GCA_000404065.3 Pinus taeda | reverse complement strand
TATGCACTAGCTCAAGAGGCATGCTAGCTGATCCTTCTTTCTCTGGAAAGTTAGTTCTGGTCTGTTTTCCAAACTGACATGATTTGCATATGGTGTTGTCAGGAATTTTGATATCTGGAAGATCACGAACTGGCTGGTATTTGCATGCTTTCCTTATTTGTGAAAAGCTTAGATGTCCCAACCTCCGATGCCATAACCAGTGCTCATCATCCTTGCTTAGATAGCATTGTTGTTGTCCTTCTTCAAATATATACAATTATTTGGAGTTCTTCTACCTTTGATCATTGTTCTTCCTGTATCAAGATCACGAACACTACACCCATCTGATCGAAATACTACCTCGGTTCCATTATCGCACATCTGACTGACACTTAATAAATTATGCTTCAAGCCATCAACATACAAAACATTTCCAGCTTTGACCTTTTCTTTCAACTGAGCAGTGCCTTTTCCTTTTATGGCTGCACGAGTATCATTTCCAAAGGAAACTTTCTTTCCCTTTTCTAAAGCATTATATGATTCAAGTTTTTCTTTATCACCTGTCATATGCTTCGAACATCCACTGTCGATGTACCATAGATTTTCCTGTCCTTCTGCATAAAAGTCTATCCCACATCTTTCTGGTTGTGGTTCCTTTATTCTCCATGTTCTGGTGCTTGAGGTTTGTTCTTTTGTCTGTCGAAACCTGCTCCTACATTCAGAAGCTTCATGACCAAAGTTATTACAAATAGAACATTCAATTTCATTTCCAAGCGCCGAAAAGTTGTATAGTTCCTTTTCGTAATTCCAGGCATACTTCTTTTTTTTTTAGCTTCTCTAGTCATGATTGTCTTATAGGCAACACATTGAGCTGCTTTGTGACCAAAGTTATGGCAAGAGAAACATTTGCCATTGAAGAAATTCCTGCGACTATCATCCATTCGATTGTGGTTTCTATTGAAATCCATTCTTGAAGAAAATTGGGAAGATTTTACCTGAGGTTGGTTGTAGCTTCTGTTTGTCCCTAAGGTAGCTTGGACCCGATTTTCTTGATAGTATTTGTTCGTTCTTGATGAAGATTGTCCCTGATTTACCTCATGATTTCTATTAGGCTTTTGTTCACTCCTTCTTGCTGCATCAAGATAACTTTTGGAGGTGGAAGCATGAGATGTTTCACCATTATACCCCAGACCTGTCTTGATTAGAGGGAAACGCTGCACATTGATAATATCATCCAGAGTTTCAGATCCTTTAACAAATTTAAGGTTAAGGGCCTTTGTTTTCTCAATTCCCTTTCTAAGGCCAACAATTTCACATTCTAACTTCTCAAGAAATTTTTCTTTTTCATCAAGTTGAAATTGCAGAGTATCAATGATCACATTCTTTTCTTCTAAACATGTTTTGAGGCTAGAAATCTCTTCATAAAAACCATCCACATCTATAGCATCCAAGTAATCATCATCTTCAAAGGCCATTAAAATTTTATAGTCATTACCTCGTTCATATTCATCGCTATTTGATAGTCCATCACAATCTTCATGAGTGTAATAACTTTTCTTATTTGCATTTTGTTTCTTGTTCCATCTAACAGGTTGCTTCCCCTTGTCAATCTTATCCTTATGAGGACATTTGGCAGCATAGTGACGTACTCCTCCACAAGAAAAATTTAAAAGGTAACTTACCTCTGAATCTTCCAGTACCCCGTTGAAGATTTCTGACAAAATTTGATTCTTCTTCTTCTTCTGACACGTGTCCTGACTCATAGTACTCTCCTTTGCCTAAAGCCTTGAAGGCAGCTACTCTCCTGTCTGATGGACCTCCTTTCCTCATTTCATAAGCAATTAGAATTCCGTGCTGTGACATTTTAAGGTTTTGTAGATTATCCTTTTCTTCTATAGCAGAAACTTTAGATTCAAATCTAGATGACAAAGATCTTAGAACTTTTTCAACCACAATAGCCTCTTTTATTTCTTCACCCAAATTTTTCATACAATTAACAATCTCATCTACATGAAGAAAATAATTAGCCACACTTTCATCATTATACATCTTGAGATTTTCATACTGAATCCTGAGGGTTTAAAGTTTTGCTTGTTTTACCTGATCATCCCCTTCATAGCTCAGAACAATCTTGTCCCATATCTCTTTTGCATATTTAAACTGCATAACCTTGACAAATTCTGATTCAGATAGGCATCCTAATAGAGTATTGACCTCTTTTTCATTTGTTTCATACTTCTTCTTCTCATCCGGATCTGTAGGAGTTACTGCTGGAAACGTATACCCTGTATCTATGATATCCCAGACTTCTATACCAAGAGATTGAAGATAGGGAGTAACTCTTACCTTCCAATTTTCAAAGTTTGTCCCATCAAAAATAGGTGGACTGATTGATGCTTCCCTCTCGTAGTTGCTCATGATGAAAGATATTCCTTCAAGCGATCAAGCTTCTTCTGAAGGACCTGCTCTGATACCAATTGTTGGAAATAATACTGAGAGAGGGGGTGAATCAGTATTATCAAATTCTTTTCAATATGACTTCCTGATTTATACTTAATTTAATCCTCGTATATTGATCATTAACTTGTAGGTTAGACCATAATATAATGAGCATGAAACAGAAAAACAGATAGTCACACCAAAGAACAACCAGATATAAGGTGGAAACCCAATGTTGGGTGAAAACCACCTGCTGCAATATGTCTCTATCTTCTTTCAATTAGAAACTTCTTTTACAATGATTTTGTACTGGTGCAGTCCTTTACCAGTATGCAGGCTACAACCTGCAGAGAGCTACAACTCTCTCTTGTTTTCCAGTCTCTCCTAGAAGGGAGCTACAACCCCCTTAGCTCTCTTACTTCTTTAAGGACCACGTTTCATTAATTTTCAAACTGGATCCATGGACATAAAATAGTCATCAAGTATGCAAATCACCCAATCTCCTTATACAATCAACCAATGAATCACCCAACTCTTCAGAATGTTGTAAATAGGAAAGTAATACCAGAAATCTAAACCCAGAATTTTGCTGCAATAGATAAAAGATAGTCAACAAAAGTGCCAAGATAAGTCCGCAACTTCACCAAAAGGGGCCTGCGAATATTCGCATCTCTTCTGAGTCTAAACTATGCAGATCCGCACTTGTGGTTCAAATTCTCTGCGTACTTCTTCTCAGGTCCGCACCCTTACAGTCTGTCAGACAGCGTACCTCCGCAATGTTCCTTTTCTCGAACTGCATACCTCGCACTTCTCCTCTTGCAGCGCTGCGTGTAGCCCGCACTGCGCTTTCTCCTGTGCTGTGTACCTTGCACTGAGCGTTTTTCTGAGGCTGTGTACCCCCGCACTACGCCTTATTTAGAGCTGCGTACCCCCGCACTCACACCGTGGATCGCCTGCGTACTTCAAATTAGGGCCAAATAACAGTCCTTCAATGTGCCACAGTAAGTTAGATCCACAGATCTGTCCTTGCACCCGAGAGATCATGACTTATCAATAGATTCACCTTAAGTTTTCTCCTTGATTTAGATCTAGCTTTTAGAACCAATCACCCAAAATTTCAGATCTTAAGATATTCAAATTTCATAGGTGTCTAGCCAAGTGATCTCCTTTCCTTTTTATAGGCAAGCCTTTCACAATACCATGGTCCAAAACTATACTAAGACAATACCATGAACCCAATACTCGGGATCAATACTTTTGGATGCAATACCACAGACCAAAACCATAGGATAAAAAACTGTCAGACTAATACCATGAGCCATTCATGAAAATTCCCATGTGTACGCGCTTTTATGCATTGGAGAGAGTGAAACCCTAGTCTGTACCTTCTTAACGTATCACCTGCGTGCATGTACGCACTCCTTGGTCGGCGTACCTGCGAGTTCGCAGCTTCTTCTAGGATTACCTACGGGTACCTTAATTTTCATGATTTTGAGTGCCTAAACTGAGATCTATCACAAGAGAGAGTTGCCATCAAGTACAACACATGTGCCATATACCAAACCAGAATCATAATGCCAACACACCCGAAGTGGAAGAGGGCAAGACTAGAGAGCAGGCCAAAGGCACTTGGAGGAAACCCAGAACCCTCAAACCGACACTAAGCCTATGTTGAACCCCTCGCACTCCACCCAATTCCATTTCAGATGCACCATGGACCGCCCCTGTATAATTGCCACCATCTCTGTTGCCTTTAGGGAGGAACCACAAAGTACCATTTCCGTGGACAGCATCACTCGGAACAGGACAAACGAAAGTAGGAGGGACAACTTGCAGGCAGAACAGCTCAGAAAAGCTTGGAATAGAAAGGATGTTGGCAAAACTGCCTAGAATAGATCGAAAGCCGCTCACTCCAGTCTGGAAGCTTTGCATAAGAAGAGTAACTCCCCTGATGATCAAGGGAAGCTGGCAGCAGGAATGAATAGTCGAGATGGCAACAAGAAGCGGGATGCTATGACCAGTGGCCAGTAGCAAATCGATGACAATAACCCTTATGCCTATCGGTGTCTCATCATGGAGGAGACACCACCACCTACTGACACCTTGCAAGCTTCGTTTCTTTCCAGGTTCCTAGTCATCAGGTCCTCTTTGGTCTTTTTGTGGTTTTTTATGTGGTAGCTATCACGTGGAGTTTTTTTTCTCTTTTTTTGGTTTTTGTTTTGCTGGAAAACTTTCAAACATGCTTATTATAAGCTGGTTTTCCCTGCATGGGTAGCTTTCTCCTTCTTTGGATTAGTTTTACCACGTGGGTAGTCTAATTTTTGAGTCACTATTTGATAACACACAGAAAATTCTCTAAGACAGTTTCTATAGAGGCCAGAGCCTCCGTGTAACACTATTTTTTTGTATCCATAATAGAATTAGTCTTACTTAGAAAAACAAAATCATGTATAATATTATTTATAAATCAGGTTTTGTTAGCATTTTTTGTACTCCAATATCAAAATAAAACTAATCAACAACAATTTAGTGGTGGGGGCCAACTTAGTCACCAAATTAATTCATGGTAGAAGTAGTTGAACACGTGTGTGCAGAATATTTATTTTCCATTGTTTTCAGTTATTGTTAGTAGTTTCAAAGCTATTTTCATAATCATCAGTAACTCATTCTTTCTTTGGACGCTCTCTAAACATGCTATGCTTTGGACATTTTGATAAGAATTCGACAATATTTTTTTAGCCAAATCATTTTTTTTGTTGTTTAAAATCTTGCCAAATTTTTAGCAAATTAAACCGAAAAATGTACTGGAAAAACTTCTAAAATGCACACGAATACTACGACCTTATTTTGTATCAATTTTTTTTCTATTGACACATATTTCAATGATATTAAAATAGGAGAAAAATGCAAAGTAAGTGGACAAGATTGTTTTGAAATATCAAGACTTATTTCCATTACATCCCATAAGCATTGGCTTTGATATTTTAAATTTCTATTTATTATGAGTGTCGTATGTAGTAGTTTCCACATGAGAAATAACAACAATTGGTAGTTGGGATTGGAGCAAAACATTGCGAACTTAGATGAGATTGAGAGTGAAAATAAGTATCAGAGAAACAAAACAAGTTATTTTGACTTATACAATCAACCAAGTAGTATATGAATCTTCCAGTGGATGAAAAAGAAACAAGGAAATTTGCAGTAGTGAATTGACTAATGTTGTAGTGAACATGTTCTTGAAATTGTGCGAAGAAAATACTTTCATGGGTTCCTAACTGAGAAGAGTCAACGTTATTCAACAATACATTTTCTCAATTTCTCAAGTCCTTTTTCATATTTCCCTCCAAGTTATTTAGTTCTCTACACAATTGTCTAGAGATTTCTATTTACTCTTTTCACACCTTATGACCACAAGAACTCCAACAAATGTTTCAACACATGCAATAATCACTCCATCTTATCACTCTATCACATGCAATACACACTCCATTTTATGAATTTATTATTTCTTTCTGTTTTCCCTCTGTTATTTTCATTTTAATTGTTAGTGATACAAGACTGAAAACTTAACCTAATAACCAAAATTGCATCCAAACAATGAACCAATGAAGTTTGTTCATCTCATAATATGCAAGCAAATAGTTTGTCTAAATATTAATCTAATTCAAAATATCATTACAAGACTGATATTTTATAAGACTTACAGAGAATGAAATATCAAATATTGGCAATGGAACCTAAAATAATTTCTCAAGGCACCGTCATTAACAAGGAAGAAAAATAGAGGAAAAAAGGTCAAAATCTTACACAACAATCAACAACTTCCACACTCAGTACTTGTACAACCTCATCCTCAAGTCTAGGAAAGAGAAAAATTCATGGTAGTGGAAAATTTGTCAATGGTTAGCTATTAGGTCATCGAGATGATGAACTGACTCCTCACAAATACTTCCTAGACAAAGAATATATGGTTCAAACTTCAAACAACCAAATCCAAAAGTTTCGTAAATAAAGAAAGCATTAAAAAAGTCATAGACGTGGAAAATGACAATTATGTATCACCTAACTTGGTTACTTCTTGTTTAGTAGATAATCAAAAGATAGTGGAGCAAATTGAAAAAGAGGACATTATTTTTTATAAACATCGGGTGACAATAAAAAATGTAAAATAGTAGAAAGCCACCAAAAAATTGGGAATTGAAAAGGTAAAAGTTGAAAATAAAAAGATAATGGGTGAAGAACAAATGGAAATTGATTTTTCTGACATTGACATAAAGAGGATCATGGTATTGCATCAATTTACCAGTGATGCATTTTCTCCTTTTATTGACAAAACTAACTGTAGAAAATCAGAGACTAAAAAAGAGACTAAAAGAACTAGAAGACCTTCTAAATGTGGTTCCTTTGTTAATGACTACACTGGAAGTACATTCACCTTCATTGTCAAGTTATTCTACTAAAATGCCGAAAACATCTAACAATTATGTCAGTATGCTTAATGAAGTGAAGTCACATATCAGCAATAACATATGTCGAAGATTAGGAATTATTGATGATGCATGGCTACCAGTTTTCAATTTGACACATTTGAAACAGGAAATTACGACATTTGTGAATTTTGTTAACAATAATCTTGAACAGGGTAGGAAAGTTTATAACAATGATTTAGTTTATTTTAGCCAAAGGTTTGCACTACTCTCTCATACCACGAGGAAAAACCATCAACTTACATATGTTAATCAAATAAAGCAATTTGAAGCTAGATGGTCAGAGAGAATCAGTACACTTAAGGAAATCATTCCTGAATATGATAAGATAAGAAAAAGTTGTGCCTATCTCAACAAAACTTATACAACACTTAGACGGTCATACTAATCAATTCTGAATTAATTTTAAGCTATGCATTAAAACCTGGATTGGACCAGAAAAATAGGAAATAACAGTGGATATTGATAGCATCACCGATTTCACTACAAAACAAATTACCAAATGGATAATTACTTTTGTTAAAGTCAATATGAAGAACTATGTCTTGGTTTCCCAAATGCATGAAGAAGTTAGGAAAAATGAAAAATATGTATTCAATAAGAACATTAAAATGTAAGTTATAGTTTCTCTTGATAGGGATTACATCAAAAATACTTTGAACATATTTGTAAAGCAAGTTATGAAGTGCTAACCCATCTAACAGAATCATAGCCACGATAGATGCTTTTGTATAGTGTATGTATTGTCAAGTTGTTTAACATTAGATTTTTTATTAGCTAATATTAGATAATCTAAATTTGTTGATTATGTTATGGTGACCTTTGCTAATTAATGTTTGCAAATTATTATTTTCATTGGAGATGCCTTTTTTTAGTGCTAAAACAAACACATTTACTTTAGAGTTCTCATTGCTACAATTCCAACTCCGTTCAAAATATTTTTCTTTTATGACTATGTTTTGAATATGATATCCTATATATATGAATTATGGTTATGGTCATTGAGATTTCAATCTTGATACAATTGCTACTAGATCTGACCCTGTATCAATGTTATGATAATGCTTTCTATAAATTTTCTATTAGCCTCATACATATATTAACAACCATTCATCTAAATTAAATGTTGATTAAGCATTTATTAAAGGGTGTGTGAAGGAATAATTCATAAGAAAATATGAATTAGTCATAATGAAAGTAGAATTACTCTAGAATTCTATGTAAGACTAAAGATGACCATAATGAGAGAAGTTAGGGATGGAATCACACAAATATCTAAGAACTAGATGTGAGAAATCTCCAATATGAAGAGACCATACCAAAAGGAGTCAATCAGGTGCAAGCCTTATACAACCATGAAAATGCTTGATAAGTCAATCTAATTCCAAGCTATAATGCAAAAGGATCCATTTATCCATTGCTTGGTGAAATTACCATCCAAGCGAACAAAATAATGCCCACAAATTCTCTCAATCAACATCCCAATTGCTTTCCTACTAGAAAATTTCAAGTCCACTTGCCAATTGTGTTTTTGTCAAAACTTTCAGTCTAAGAACCATCACAATCAATTAAATTTCAATTTCATCATCAATTGCCCCCTTTGTCAGTTGAAAGGAGAGATGATAACCATCTGCAATTTTTTAAACTCTCCCCTATAGATGTAGAAGAGCTTCATTGTTGTACTCCCCCTTGCAAACACATGATTTTACCATATTCATTTGGTTGTTGGCTGCAATATCTCAGATTGAATTATGTGATAAAACATATACCAGCATTTGAATGTGGATAACCACTCCCATGGATCAATCCATGCATAATTGATCTTCAATATGGTTGGTTGGTTTTGTTTTCAACAACTCTCTAATGAGTGATTCTTCTTGCCATAATGGTGATAAGGATGGAGATAAAAAAAAAAAAAAAAAGATCTTCCATATGATTAGTTCTTTGATAATGTTGGAATTTTGGCTTTTCTTGAACTTTCTCATGCTTGATCATGAAATCCTCCACTAATGCATTTGATTGGTTTTGAATAATGATGAATATGTAAATTGTTGCCATATTTTCATATCTTAAACCATGTAGATTTTTGTTGCATTGTATTTCCTCCCACGGTTTGATGATTGGATTGGAACAAGAAATGTGAACTTGATTATGTACAACTTCTACACTTGAAATTGTATCACTTAGTGGCTTGGAGTTACCTTCATCATTTGTGTGGTTGAATGGCTTAGAAACATGACTCTTCTACTGCATAGTTGTAGCTTTGATTCAAGTCGGATAAATTCAATATTCTCATGTGAATAATGTAGATGCCTTTTAATGTCAGCAAGAGTGGCTTTGATGATTTTCACTATGTTCTTAATAGCGGATAATATGTGATTGTTCAGAAACTATAAAGATTGAATACTTTGCTGCATTTGAACTTGCTTGCTTGAAATCACACTTGCTTGCTTTTAAAAATTTCTTGATTTTTCAAACTCGCTCCCTTGAACTTGTTTGCTTAAACTATCTTTCTTGAATTCCACACTTGCTTGATCTTAGAGTTGTCATTTTATTTGCTTCAATCACTTGATTTGACAAGTTCAGGGTGTAGGCTACCAGTGAAAATGCACTCAATGTTAATGATTTTAAGATGAGTACATGACAATGCCAAATCACTTCTCTTGAAACAACTCAACCTGCTATAAATTATGACTTAGTGATTCAAGTCTTGGGTGTGGATTTCAACCTAGAATGCACTCGATACAACTCAAATTAACTTGCAAGTTACAATGAAATTCAATTTTAATTTGATTTGACTCTTACAAAAATTGGTTCCAAGTGCATTGCTCAAAAATTGATGTTGAACTGATGAAAATATTGTTGATGTAGTTGATCATTGATGTAGACTTGCCTTGCAATGTTGATCATTGCTTGAGTTTTTTCTTTATAAGATCTTCATAGTGGGTGCTTGAACACATGTATTTTTCATGTTTGTCCTTACTTGTAGCTACTAGATTAAAAATGCTTACAACTCCTTGAGTGTATGATGAAAAACTTGCAACTATAGTTAAAAAACTAGACACAAAATATCATAAGCCTCCAAATAAAAAATCTCCATCACATGCTAGAAAAGTATACCTAAAATCCCCTTATTTAGATTTTTGGAGGATCTAGGACATTTCAACACCACCAAAAATAATGTTTTTCTATTGTGATTATTATATAACTAACTCTCAATAAAAGCCATCACATTTGCATGTTACATTTAAAGTTTACACTTTTCATATATTAAAGCAAATTAAATAAGACTTGCCTCTTTTTTAGTGGCTCCTTTTAACACGCTTGTAACTTGAAATCCAACCAAACAGACCAAAATGTTGTTTATATGTTACAAGCTTCCACCACAGAATGTCCCCCACACTTGCACTTGGCACTTATTCAGCTGCTGTCACACAATGCAATCTTATAAAACCACATATGTTTGGCTCGTCCTCCAAGACATCACATGTTGACCATCTACACGAACTGTGATCATCCATTTACTCTTCCCACACTTCCGCTCCACTGCCTTCATGAATCTGCACCATTCACTTGACTGATCAAACGGTTAACTCGAGATTCCACTCTCCATTTCACCACCTTTGATGATATCCATTGCTCATATCACTAAAATGCCTAAGCTTAAACACAACAAAACACGACATTCCTTTCTCAACAAAATTCATTTGTAAACTTTGCTCGTCCATCAACACAAAGTGTGTGGACATGATAAATTTATTTGGGTGTAAGTGAACAAGATCATATCGACACACTCAACTATTCAAAAAATAAAATCTTGTTTACTAGTCTAGATTAACTTGGATCGACAGTTCTTGCACATTCATCCACCTGATCTGATCATATATAAATTTCAAAACATCTGCAGCTTCTCAAAACATCTACGGATTCTTATTTAGCAATCCATTTCTATCCAATCCGATTGCACCTAGGCTTCTACATAGAGAGTATTTTTCTGAAATATCGATCACAATAATGAGAAATAAAACTAGCAACACAATTTCAAGAAACAGGTGCCAAATGATACAACTCAACTCCCCCTTCTATTCCACTATAATATCAGTCAATGTGGAGCTTAGCGCGTTAGGTATGAATTAGATGTAAATATGCCCCTTCCTCTTGACAATATTCCCTTGTGTGTTAGTTCATAAACATGCTCAGTCAACAAGAGATGGATGCCATGACCTTTCCAGCAATGGTATTAATGATAAGAGTAGCAACACGTCCATCTAATGAACGTCAAACTAAGCCCTCTTCTAAACTCGTGGTGCCAGGAATAACTCAAACTTTAAAGGCTACGATCTCAACTATTCTCCTATGTTGAACAAAGATCTTCATACCACGTAGTCAGCCTTAGTTTTTAGGTGTACACGCTCAACAAATAAGGTAGTATTTGCCTCTGCTATAATGATTCAACTCGACCAGCAAGGATGATGGAAGGGGACTCACTCCTCAAAAAATACCTGGCTCAAAAACTTGATATGGAATAACCCTAGTGATTTGTGTCCCCAACTGAGTGAAGGACACATAAAATCCTCAACTCGGCCATCAGAAATTATAACATTCTCCTTGTACCAAAAAACAAACCTGGGTATTAATGAATTTGACCCTTCTAAAAGAAATATGAATTTAGGTTTGATAAAAAAGAAATAGTCATAGATCAAACCCCCTTCTTTAATATCTACAATTTCATTTATGCAAGATTAAACCATTGTCTGCAATTTTATTCATGCAGTTAGGCCCCTTTTATAATGTAATCTCCTGAAACAAACAATGTCTCGACCTTTGCAAATAAATTTCCGCTTGAATGAATAATTGGCCCTAATTAATAATTCGGTCGTTTTGCTTCACGGCACAATACCTTGCTTCTATGTGCCTCTTAACTCAGCCTCCTCTCTATTCTCGTTAAAGTACAACCAACACTTCAAGCTTTGACCATGGATCGACCATAGCACTTCTACGCGACTCCTTTAATGTCCAATTCTGATACCAATTAAAGAGAATTAATAAAAATAAATAAAATATGGGAGAGACTAAAACATAAGCTACATAGTGGAAAAGGCATTAAGTCTAAATTATATTTTATTACAAATAATGATACATAATTCACAAGATGGGGCTTAGTATTATAGAATTGAGGTTCTCATAACAAACAACTAATTTGGCTAACTGGTTGAACCCCCTTCACAAGTTTCTCCACAATATATCCATAAATGTCTCCACAAATATCTAAGATAATTTTGTGTGATTCCATCCATAACTTCTCTCATTATCATCATCTTTAGTCATATGTATACTTCAAGAGTAATTCTAATTTCATTATGAATAATTTCATATTTTCTTATGAAATATTCCTTCACACACCCTTTAATAAATACTTAATCAACATTTAATTTTGACTTGAATATTTTTAATATATGTATGAGGCTAACATTTCCCCCCTCAATCATAAGTCCAAAGTAAGAACCTGGTACCATTTCCAAGTCTTCATGTTGAAACTGCTGAGTTGGCCCTCACTGAAAATTGACTAAAAAACTACCAAAACTGGATGTCAAAAGCTCCATTATGAAGAGAGCACACCAACAGAAGTGAATCAGCTTCAAGTATGGTACAACCTTGAAACTTCTTGACTACTCAATCTAATTCCAAGCTATAATGCAAAAGGATCCAACTATCCTTTGCTTGGCCCAATGACCATCCAAGCTAACAAAATAATGTCCACATGCTCTAGATCAACATCCCAATCCCAATTGCTTTCCCACTGGAAAATTTTGATGCCCACTGTAAAATTGTATTGTTATAAAAAATTTAAGTCTAACAACCATCATCATAAATTCAATTTCAATTTCATCATCATTTTTTTCTAGCATATGCTTTTAGTTTTTCTATTATATTCAATATCATGTTATTACTTAAAACGGAATTGAACATTTGAAAATAGTTTTGGATATTAGATATAAATCTTTGAATAATAGAATGCTAGCATAATGTCTTCAGAACTACAAAGATTTCATTCCCCAATAAGAAGAAAATTTTCATTGTAATTTCTCCACACTACCACATTCCACACAATCAAAGCTAGGTTTAATTGTGCATATGCACATTAACTAATTAATTATGTTTGCCACACACCCTTTCTATGTATAATGAAATAAATCTAGATATTATAATTTTGATTATGTTGAGAAAAAATGTTTTTAATGCCTAAACAAAATTTAGTACAGTGAATCTATATTACAGAAACATTAATTAGCTAAACAATCTTTGAAGTATTCGCTTTTTAGAGATTGAACTACAATAACTAGTTTCCATTTAAAAATATATAATCTTGTATCGATTTTATGATAACATATTTTATTTGTTTGAGAACATATGCATTGAGATTTTGTTTTATATATAATGTTGCGTTATTGATTAAAATGAAAATCAACATTTGATGAGAGGTTTTGATTTAAGATAGATATCTGAAGAGTACAATTTCCAATCCTAGGTCTTTAGATTTGAATAAATTTTGTTGTGTAGAATATGGAAGAACGGATAAATCTTTTATTATGTTTAAGTGTACTAAAAATCCATAAAATGTTTAAGCATGGTGCACACTGTGTCAATGTTTTTTGTTACTTACCTTAATATATGCATATTTATATGAGTCATAATCTGATACAAATGTGAACCTATTTCTATGTGAAACACACAAAAATAAAGCTTCACTCAGTAAGTAAATATCATGATTAAGATTCTATGCAATTCTTCAAAGTTATGCAATTCTTCAATGTTAAAAAAATTAATATTTAGTAACTCTGGGTCCAAAATATTACTACATTTGGATGCCTAATGTATACTAAAGTGTAAAAAATTATGAACAAAATTTTGGTTGTACAAATTTCTTCGTGCACATCCATTTGCATCCACATGATGAAATCTTGAAAGCTTCCTCTTCACAATTAATTGTCGAAATTTTTGCTAACCAAGAAGTTCACATATTAGACTTCTTGAATTACATGAAAATCATACAATGCCACCTGAGATAAAATTTTACTATGTAGAGTTTTATCTACACTCCACAAAAATTTTGATTAATTAATTATATTCATTAACTAATTTTGTGTGCTTTCATTATGCAAAGAGATTTGTGCTAAGATCTTTCATTATGCACAAAGTTATGAAAAGTTGCTTGAACAATATAAATATACCATTGATCTAGAATTCCTTTCTTTTAAGTCTCTATATTCACCATTAATGTCATCTCAATCCACAACTACCAAAAAATCAAGTAAATCTTGTATCTTTCACAGAATGTGAATTGTGTGGAACAACAAGGGTATATACGGAAAAATAATCTTAAACTATTCTCCATTTAAATTTTTACAAATTTAGTTGTGTAAAATATACATGATAAAATGGAGGTGAAGAAGGAACTTGACAACTTTAATTCATAATCTAATGATATTTCACATTTTTCTATTACATAATAGTTTAGCATTTTCTAATCTGATGATATTTCACTTTTTCTAGAATAAAAGTTTTGATTTCACTTTCATGCTCCAGACAATTATGACAACTTTCATTATGAGATTACAGCCTTTAATCAATTAATTAGTAAATTATCTTTTCTGAAGCCAGAACTTCAGCTCAATGAATTCTTGAAAGCATCCTCAGTACAATGGACTTTCTCTGTACTCCTGCACATATGCCTAATTTCACAAAGATAACCATAAACAAAGCTTATGATGCTTACACATAGTGTTTTGTATGAAGAGATTTTTTTGTACAAAGTTTTGTACTCACTCCTCACAACCTTTACATAATTGACTAACGATATTTAGAATAAGGAGATATAGATTTTTTTATTAAAATATTACCAATAATATCTTATGGGTCCAATGACACTTAATAGCATAGTGGTGAGGACCAACATTATTTATAGCTACTCTTAACTATGGTAAGATAAGAAATAAAATAAGTTAGGCCTATCTAGCTGCAAAAAAAATTATACAACACTTAGACGGTCATAATTTATCTGGATTGGACCAGAAAAAATAGGCAATAACAGTGAAGATCTATAGCATCACCAATTTAACTACAGAACAAATTACCAAATGGATAATTACTTTTGATAAAGTCAATAAGCACAACTATGTCTTGGTTACCCAAGTGCATGAAGAAGTTAAGGAAAAATGAAAAATATGTATTCAATAAAAACATGAAAATGTAAGTTATAGTTTCTCTTGATAGGGATTACATAAAAAAATACTCTGAACATATTTGTAGAACAAGTCATGAACTGCTAACACATCTAACAGAATCATAGCCACCGTAGATGCTTTTGCAGAGTGTAGGTATTGTCATGTTGTTCAACATGAGATTTTCTATTAGCTAATATTAGATAATCTAACTTTGTTGACTATGTTGCGGTGACCTTTGCTAATTAATGTTTGTAAATTATTATTTTCATTGCAGATGCCTTTTTTTTAGTGCTAAAATAAACACATTTACTTTAGAGTTCTCATTGCCACAATTCCAACTCCGTTCAAAAGATTTTTCTTTTATGATTATGTTTTGAATAAGATATCATATATATATGAATTATGGTTTTGGTTATTGAGATTTGAATCTTGACACAATTGTTACTGAATCTAACCTTGTATCAATGTTATGATAATGCTTTCTATAAATCTTCTATTAGCCTCATATATATATTAACAACCATTCATCTAAATTAAACGTTGATTAAGCATTTATTAAAGGGTATATGAATTATTCATAATGAAAGTAGACTTACTCCAAAATTCTAAGTACTACTAAAGATGATGATAATGAGAGAATTTAGGGATGGAATCACACAAATATATAAGAACTCGATGCCAGGAATCTCCAATATGAAGAGACCATACCAAAAGAAGTGAATCAGGTGCAAATCTTATACAACCCTGAAAATGCTTGATAAGTCAATCTAATTCTAGGATATAATGCAAAAGGATCCATTTATCCTTTTCTTGGTGCAATTACCATCCATGTGAACAAAAGAACATCCACAAATTCTCTCTATCAACATCCCAATAGCTTTCCTAATAGAAAATTTCGATGTCCACTTGCAAATTGTGTTTTTGTCAAACTTTCAGTCTAAGAACCATCACAATCAATTAAATTTCAATTTCACCATCGATTGCCCCCTTTGTCAGTTGAAAGGAGAGATGATAACCATCTACGATATTTTTTCAACTCCCCCCTATAGATGTAGAAGAGCTTCATTGTTGTACTCCCCCTTCCAAACACAGGAGGTTACCATCTTCATTTGGTTGTTGGCTGCAATATCTGAGATTGAATTCTGTGATAAAACATATACCAACATTTGAATGTGGATAACCACTCCCATGGATCAATCCATGCATAATTGATCTTCAATATGGTTGGTTGGTTTTGTTTTCAACAACTCTCTGATGAGTGATTCTTCTTTCCATAATGGTGACAAGGATGGAGATAAAAAAAAAAAAGGATCTTCCATATGATGAGTTCTTTGATAATGTTGGAATTTTGGCTTTTCTTCAACTTTCTCATTGATATTTGATGGTGCTTGATCATGAAATCCTCCACTCATGCATTTGATTGGTTTTGAATAATGAGGAATATGTAAATTGTTGCCATATTTTCCATATCTTAAACCAGTGGATTTTTGTTGCATTGTATTTCCTCCCATGGTTTGATGATTGGATTCTAACAAGAAATTTGAACTTGATTATGTACAACTTCTACACTTTAAATTGTATCACTTAGTGGCTTGGAATTACCTTCATCATTTGTGTTGTTGAATGGCTTAGAAACATGACTCTTATGCTGCATATCATCACGTTGTAGCTTTGATTCAAGTTGGATAAATTCAATATTCTCATGTGCATAATGTAGATGAGTTTTAATGTGAGCAAGAGTGGCTCTGATGATTTTCATTATGTTCTTAATAGTGGATAATATATGATTGTTCAGAAACTATAAAAATTGAATACTTTGATGCATTTGAACTAGCTAGCTTGAAATTTAAAAATTGCTTGATTTTTCAAACTCTCTCGTCTTGATCTTAGAGTTGTCCTTTTCTTTGCTTCTACACTTGATTTGACAAGTTTAGGGTCTACCAATGAAAATGTACCCAATTTTAATGATTTTAAAATGAGTAGATGACAATGCACGGAATACAACTCAAATTAACTTGCAAGTTATAGTAAAGTTCAATTTTAATTTGATTTTAGTCTTACAAAAATTGGTTGTAAGTTCATTGTTCGAAAATTGATGTTGAGTTGATGAAAATGTTGTTGATATAGTAGATTGTTGATGTAGACTTGCCTTGCAATCTTGATCATTGCTTGAGTTTTTTATTTCTAGCTTCTTCATAGTGGGTTCTTGAACACATGTATTTTTCTTGTTTGTTCTTACTTGTAGCTACTATATTAAAAATGATTAAACTCCTTCAGTGTATGATGAAAAACTTGTACCTATAGTGTAAAAACTAGACACAACATAACATAAGCTTCCAAATAGAAAATCACCATCACATACTAGAAAAATATACCTAAGATCCTCTTATTCAGAACATAACATAAGCTTCCAAATAGAAAATCACCATCACATGCTAGAAAAATATACCTAAGATCCTCTTATTCAGATTTTGGGAGGATCTAGGACATTTCAACACCACCAAAAATAATGTTTTTTTATTATGATTATTATACAACTAACTCTCAATGAAAGCCATCACATTTCCATGGTAAATTTAAAGTTTACACCTTTCATATATTAAAGAAAATTAAATAAGACTTGCCTCTTTTTTTTAGTGGCTCCTTTTAACACGCTTGTAACTTGAAATTAAACCAAACATACCAAAATGTTGTTTACAGGTTACAAGTTTCCACTATAGAATGTCCACACACTTGCGCTTGGCACTTATTCAAATGTTGTCCCACAATGCAATCTTGTAAAAGCGCATATGTTTGGCTCGTCCTCCGAGACATCACATGTTGACCATCTACACAAACTGTGATCATCCATTTACTCTTCCCACACTTCCGCTCCACATGAATCCACCATTCACTTGACTGATCAAATGGTTAACTCGAGATTCCACTCTCCATTTTGCCGCCTTCGACAATCTCCATTGCTCATATCACTAAAATGCCTAAGCTTAAACACAACAAAACACGACATTCCTTTCTCAACAAAATTTCTTTGTAAACTTTTCCCGTCCATCAACACAAAGTGCATGGACATGATAAATTTATTTGGGTGTGTGTGCACAAGATCATATCGACACACTTAACTACTCAAAAAATAAAATCTGTTTACTTGTCTAGATCAACTTGGATCGACAGTTATTGCACATTCATCCACCTGATCTGATCATATATATATTTCGAAACATCTACGGCTTCTTATTTAGCAATCCATTTCTATCCAATCTGACTGCACCTGGGCTTGTACATAGAGAGTAATTTTCTAAAATATCGATCACACTAATGGGAAGAAAAAGAAAAAAAAAGAAAAAAAACTAGCAACACAATTTCAAGAAATAGGTGCCAAATGATACGACTCAACTCCCCCCTGCTATTCCACTATAATATCAGTCATTGTGGAGCTTGGGATGTTAGGTATGACTTAGATGTAAATTGACACCTTCCGCTTGACAATATTCCCTTGCGTGTCAGTTCATAAACTTTCTCAGTCAGCAAGACATGGACGCCATGACGTTTTCAACAATGGTACTAATCATAAGAGTAGCAACACGTCCATCAAATGAATGTCAAGCTAAGCCCTCTTCTAAACTCGTGGTGCCAGGATTAACTCAAACTTTAGAGGCTACAATCTCAACTATTCTCCTATGTTGAACAAAAATCTTCCTACCATGTAGTCAGCCTTAGTTTTCAGGTGTACACGCTCACCAAGTAAGGTAGTATTTGCCTCTGCTATGATGATGCAACTCGACCAGCAAGGATGATGGAAGGGGACTCACTCCTCAAAAAATACCTGGCTCAAAAACTTGATATGGGAATAACCGTAGTGATTTGTGTCCCCAACTGAATGAAGGGCACATAAAATCCTCAACTTGGCCATCAGAAATCATAACATTCTCCTTGTACCAAAAATCAAACCTGGGTATTGATGAATTTGACCCTTCTAAAAGAAATATGAATTTAGGTTTGATAAAAAAGAAATAGTCATAGATCAAACCCCCTTCTTTAATATATACAATTTCATTTATGCAAGATCAAACCAATGTCTGCAATTTTATTCGTGCAATTAGGCCCCTTTTATAATGTAATCTCCTGAAACAAACAATGTCTCGACCTTTGCAAATAAATTTCCGCTTGAATGAATAATTGGCCCTAATTAATAATTCGGTCGTTTTGCTTCACGGCACAATACCTTGCTTCCATGTGCCTCTTAACTCAGCCTCCTCTTTATTCTCGTCAAAGTACAACCAACACTTCAAGCTTTGACCATGGATCGACCATAGCATTTCTACGCGACTCCTTTAATGTCCAATTATGATACCAATTAAAGAGAATTAATAAAAATAAATAAAATATGAGAGACTAAAACATAAGCTACATAGTGGAAAAGGCATTAAGCCTAAATTATATTTTATTACAAATAATGATACATAATTCACAAGATGGGGCCTATTATTATAGAATTGAGGTTCTCATAACAAACAATCAATTTCGCTAATTGGTTGAACCCCCTCTACAAGTTTCTCCACAATATATGCATAAATGTCTCCACAAATATCTAAGGTAATTTTGAGTGATTTCATCCATAACTTCTCTCATTATCCTCATCTTTAGTCATATGTATACTTCAAGAGTAATTCTACTTTCCTTATGAATAATTTCATATTTTCTTATGAAATATTCCTTCACACACCCTTTAATAAATGCTTAATCAACATTTAATTTTGACTTAAATATTTTTAATATATGTATGAGGCTAACATTTCCCTCCTCAATCATAAGTCCAAACTAAGAACCTGGTACCATTTCCAAGTCTTCATGTTGAAACGGCTGAGTTGGTCCTCACTGAAGAACTGACTAAAAAACTACTAAAACTCGATGTCAAAAAGCTCCATTATGAAGAGAGCACACCAAAAGAAGTGAATGAGCTTCAAGTATGGTACAACCTTGAAACTTCTTGACTACTCAATCTAATTCCAAGCTATAATGCAAAAGGATCCAACTATACTTTGCTTGGCCCAATGACCATCCAAGCTAACAAAATAATGTCCACATGCTCTAGACCAACATCCCAATGGCTTTCCCACTGGAAAATTTTGATACCCACTATAAAATCGTGTTGTTATAAAAAATTTAAGTCTAACAACCATCATCATAAATTCAATTTCAATTTCATCATCAATTTTTTCTAACATATGCTTTTAGTTTTCCTATTGTATTCAATATCATGTTATTACTTAAAACGGAATTGAACATTTGAAAATAGTTTTGGATCTTAGATATAAATCTTTGAATAATAGAATGCTAGCATAATGTCTTCAGAACTAAGAGATTTCATTCCCCGAAATATAAAAATAAGAAGAAAATTTTCGTTTTAATTTCTCCACACTACTACATTTTACACAATCAAAGCTGGGTTTAATTGTGCATATGCACATTAATTAATTAATTATGTTTGCCACACACACCCTTTCTGTGTATAGTGAAATAAATCTAGATATTATAATTTTGATTATGTTGAGAAAAAATGTTTTTAATGCCTAAATTTTGAATATGTTCTAGTACATTGAATCTATATTATTTGAGTGTGACAGAAACATTAATTAGCTAAACAATCTTTGAAGTATTCACTATTTAGAGATTGAACTACAATAAATAGTTTCCATTTAAAAATATATAATCTTGTATCGATTTTATGATAACATATTTTATTTTTTTTAGAACATATGCATTGAGATTTTGTTTTATATATAATGTTGCGTTATTGATTAAAATGAAAATCAACATTTGATGAGAGGTTTCGATCTGAGATAGATATCTGAAGAGTACAATTTCCAATAGTAGGTCTTTAGATTTGAATAAATTTTGTTCTTTAGAATATGGAAGAACTGATAAATCTTCTATTATGTTTAAGTGTACTAAAAATCTATATAATGTTTAAGCATTGTGTATAATGTGTCAATGTTTCTTGTTACTCACCTTAATATATGCATATTTATATGAGTCATAATATCATACATATGGGAAGCTATCTCTATGTGAAACACACAAAAATAAAGTTTCACTCTGTAAGTAAATATCATAATTAAGTATTCTATGCAATTTTTCAATGTTAAAAAAATTAATATTTAGTAACTAGGTGTCCAAAATATTACTACATTTGGATGCTTAATGTATACGAAAGTGTAAAAAATTATGAACAAAATTTTGGTTGTACAAATTTCTTCCCGCACATCCATTTGCATCCACATGATGAAATCTTGAAAGCTTCCTCTTCACAATTAATTGTCAAATTTTTGCTAACCAAGAATTTCACATATTGGACTTCTAGAATGACATGAAAATCATACAATGCTACCTCAGATAAAATTTTACTATGTGGAGTTTTATCTACACTCCACAAAATTTTTAATTAATTAATTATATTCATTCACTAATTTTGTGTGCTTTCATTATGCAAAGATCTTTAATTATGCGCAGATTTATGAAAAGTTGCTTGAACAATATAAATATACCATTGATCTAGAATTCCTTTCTTTTAAGCCTCTATATTCACCATTAATGTCATCTCAATCCACAACTACCAAAAAATCAGGTAATCTTGTATCTTTCACAGAATGTGAATTGTGTGGAACAACAAGGGCACATAGGGAAAAATAATCTTAAACTATTCTCCATTTAAAAATTTTACGAATTTAGTTGTGTGCAATATACATGATAAGATGGAGGTGCAGAAGGAACTTGAAAACTTTAATTCATAATCTAATGATATTTCACATTTTTCTATTACATAATAGTTTCACGTTTTCTAATATGATGATATTTCACTTTTTCTAGAATAAAAGTTTGATTTCAATTTCATGCTCCACACAATTATGACAACTTTCATTATGAGATTACAGCCTTTAATCAATTAATTAGTAAATTATTTTTTCTGAAGCCAGAACGTTAGCTCAATGAATTCTTGAAAGCATCCTCCTTACAATGGACTTCCTCTGTACTCCTACACATATGCCTAATTTCACAAAGATAACCATAAACATGTTGGAGTTAATGCTCACATTCCATATTTAAGGAGTTGGTTTGTGATGGTTGAGAAATTCTCTCAACCTCTCTATCTAAATTAGGAATAAGTTGGATCTCAGAAACTCTATTTAATAGAGTAATCTGAATGTAAATTTGTGTGTGAGTGTGTTTACACACGCACCAATTTTGCTTAATATAATTATATTTATGTAACTGTGTATGAATTTAGCTATTTTTATCATGGTATCAGAGCTGCTAAGATCTGAACCTGTGTTGTGAGGAGGGGCATCTGAATGTTAACTGAGCAAGAGATATTATATTCTAGAATTCGTATGGTCCTGGTGATGACGGTGTGGACGATCAAGCTGTTTTTATCATATTGATCCATTGATGTCCAAGCGGTGAAATAGTTCTACTGACCAGAGTACTACCACGATTTGGGAAAATAAATGTTTGTGTCTGCGCGAGGAGTCTGTAGAGCGGAAGAGATAAGAAATTTTGCAATCCCTGAGAAATTTCGGTTTCTTATTACCGATTTGACTAGGACGTGTCCCTATAGACGATCTGTCATGTCGAGCGATTGCTGAACTAAAGGATGGTGTGAAAGTGGTGGAAGTGACCATTTCTCAAGATATATCTACGCGATTCGTTGATGTGGTGGACTGCATTTTACCCGGCGGGGATCGGTCACCCGGTCATGTTTCACAGGGAATCCATGTTTGGAATCTGATCGAAAGAGGTGAGGAACGCACATTTTTTCTGAAGCGTGTAAATTCATTTTTTTTTATCTCAACACGATTATTCTCTCCATTTTAGAAAAGGTATTCTCTTTTATCATGGAGTTTATGGTGTTAGACAAATTTAGTGGTTTGAATTTTACCTCATGGAAAGTAAAAATACAACTGCAATTAATGAATAAAAACTTGTGGGGAATAGTGAATGGTTCAGAAGTAGCACCTACAGATGTCAAAGAGTTATTTGAATGGAAAAATAGAGATGATAAAGCTAAGTCTATTATTGGAATTGCTCTTTCTGATTCGCAATTACATCATGTAGATCTTACTAAAACATCAAAGGAAATATGGGAACATTTGGCTCAATTGTTTGGTGTAAAATCTACAAATGAAAATTTCTCCCTAAAGCTGCAATTATTTAGTCTGAAAATGAATGAGGAGACATCTATGTCCAGTCATATAAATAATTTAATGTCTCTTTTAAGACAATTAGGTGAAGTTGGGACAAAGGTAGAGGATGAAGATGCTAAAGCTGTATTATTAAATAGTCTTCCTTCAAGTTATAGTAATGTTGTTTTCACTTTGAGTCAAATTTCTACACAAACATTGCAAGAGACAATTGCAGCACTTGGGGGAGGAAAAGTGACTGAAACCAGAGGATGCCGAAGAGAACTCTCATGTAGAAAATTCCTTGTGGACAAAGTCAAGGATGAGAAAGAAAAATGCAAACAAAGGTGACATTGAATGCTACTATTGCAAGAAAACTGGGCATACAACATGGAATTGCAGAAGTCCTGCTAGTGATGTGTTAAAAGGGAAAGAATTAGCAAATATAACCACAGTTGAATGCCAATTGAATTCCGATGATGAATTTAATGAAGAGAGTGAACCTATTAAAATTTTTTAAAAATAACCAGCAGTTCAACTATGTGTCTGATGCCAGTATTTAAAGATCAAGTAGCAGTAAGGCTCAATATGGATGGTTGTCCAGATAGTATGGCAATTGTGGATCTAGGGAAGGATCCCTCATTAGTGGTAGACTTGGAAGTGGTTTCCTAACAAGGTTATGCGACATATTGGGATGTTGTCCAGTAATTGACTTCGGGAGGTCCTTGATTTGGGAGTTGGGGAGGGGAACTCGGGAATCCAACTTGCCAACTACACCTTTCTGATGGTTACGAGGAAACTTGATGGAGCATCTACTGATAAGCTTGATTATTTTGTTATTTTAATGTAATGTAATCATTAAGGGGGGATGTTGGAGTTAATGCTCACATTCCATATTTAAGGAGTTGGTTTGTGATGGTTGAGAAATTCTCTCAACCTCTCTATCTAAATTAGGAATAAGTTGGATCTCAGAAACTCTATTTAATAGAGTAATCTGAATGTAAATTTGTGTGTGAGTGTGTTTACACATGCACCAATTGTGCTTAATATAATTATATTTCTGTAATTGTGTATGAATTTAGCTGTTTTTATCAAAACAAAGCTTATGATGCTTACACGGAGTGTTTTGTATGAAGAGATTTTTTTGTACAAAGTTTTGTATGTACTCTGCACAACCTTTACATAATTGACTAACAATATTTAGAATAAGGAGATATGGATTTTTTTATTAAAATATTACCAATAATATCTTATGGGTCCATTGTTTGCCTCACCATTATTGCAACTAGCAGTAGACATTGTGATATTCACAATACGGTCTACACATCTTCCTAAAGACACTTAATAACATAGTGGTCAAGACCAACATTATTTATAGCTACTCATGAATACGGTAAGATAAGAAATAAAATAAGTTAGGCCTATCTAGCGGCAAAAAAAATTATACAACACTTACACGGTCATACTAATCAATTTTGAATTAATTTCAAGCGATGCGTTAAAATCTGGATTGGACCAGAAAAAGTAGGCAATAACAGTGAAGATCGATAGCATCACCAATTTGACTACAGAATAAATTACCAAATGGATAATTCCTTTTGCTAAAGTCAATAAGCAGAACTATGTCTTGGTTTCCCAAGTGCATGAAGAAGTTAGGAAAAATGAAAAATATGTATTCAATAAAAACATGAAAATGTAAGTTATAGTTTCTCTTGATAGGGATTACATAAAAAATATTGTGAACATATTTGTAGAACAAGTCATGAACTACTAACACATCTAACAGAATCATAGCCACGGTAGATGCTTTTGTAGAGTGTAGGTATTTTCAAGTTGTTCAACATGAGATTTTCTATTAGCTAATATTAGATAATCTAACTTTGTTGATTACGTTGTGGTGACCTTTGCTAATTAATGTTTGTAAATTATTATTTTCATTGGAGATGCCCTTTTCTAGTGCTAAAACAAACACATTTACTTTAGAGTTCTCATTGCCACAATTCCAACTCTGTTCAAAAGATTTTTCTTTTATGACTATGTTTTGCATATGATATTATGTATATATGAATTATGGTTTTGGTTATTGAGATTTGAATCTTGACACAATTGTCACTGAATCTAACCTTGTATCAATGTTATGATAATTCTTTTTATAAAATTTCTATTAGCGTCATACATATATTAACAACCATTCATCTAAATTAAATGTTGATTAAGCATTTATTAAAGGGTATATGAATTATTCATAATGAAAGTAGACTTACTCTAAAATTCTAGGTACTACTAAAGATGATGATAATGAGAGAATTTAGGGATGGAATCACACAAATATATAAGAACTGGATGCTAGAAATCTCCAATATGAAGAGACCATACCAAAGAAGTGAATCAAGTGCAAGTCTTATACAGCCCTGAAAATGCTTGATAAGTCAATCTAATTCCAAGATATAATGCAAAAGGATCCATTTATCCTTTTCTTGGTGCAATTACCATCCAAGTGAACAAAAGAACATCCACAAATTCTCTCAATCAACATCCCAATCGCTTTCCTAATAGAAAATTTCGATGTCCACTTGCAAATTGTGTTGTTGTCAAAACTTTCAGTCTAAGAACCATCATAATCAATTAAATTTCAATTTCACCATTGATTGCCCCCTTTGTCAGTTGAAAGGAGAGATGATAACCATCTGCGATTTTTTTAAACTCCCCCCTATAGATGTAGAAGAGCTTCATTGTTGTACTCCCCCTTCCAAACACATGACTTTACCATCTTCATTTGGTTGTTGGCTGCAATATCTTAGATTGAACTCTGTGATAAAACATATACCAACATTTGAATGTGGATAACCACTCCCATGGATCAATCCATGCATAATTGATCTTCAATATGGTTGGTTGGTTTTGTTTTCAACAACTATCTCATGAGTGATTCTTCTTTCCATAATAGTGACAAGGATGGAGATGAAAAAAAAGGATCTTCCATATGATCAGTTCTTTGATAATGTTGGAATTCTAGATTTTCTTCAACTTTCTCATTGATATCTGATGGTGCTTGATCATGAAATCCTCCACTCATGCATTTGATTGGTTTTGAATAATGAGGAATATGTAAATTGTTGCCATATTTTCCATATCTTAAACCACGTCAATTTTTGTTGCATTGTATTTCCTCCCATGGTTTGATGATTGGATTCTAGCAAGAAATTTGAACTTGATTATGTACAACTTCTACACTTGAAATTGTATCACTTAGTGGCTTGGAATTACCTTCATCATTTGCGTTGTTGAATGACTTAGAAACATGCCTCTTCTGCTGCATATCATCACATTGTAGCTTTGATTCAAGTTGGATAAATTCAATATTCTCATGTGCATAATGTAGATCCGTTTTAATGTGAGCAAGGGTGGCTTTGATGATTTTCACTATGTTCTTAATAGTGGATAATATATGATTTTTCAGAAACTATAAAAATTGAATACTTTGATGCATTTGAACTCGCTGGCCTGAAATCACGCTCACTTGCTTTTAAAAATTGCTTGATTTTTCAAACTCTCTCGCTTGATCTTAGAGTTGTCCTTTTCTTTCCTTCGACGCTTGATTTGACAAGTTTAGGGTGTCGGCTACCAATGAAAATGCACCCAATTTTAATGATTTTAAAATGAGTAGATGACAATTCCAAATCACTTCTCTTGAAAGAACTCAACCTACTATCAATTATGACTTAATGATTCAAGGCTTGGGTGTCCATTTCAACCGAGAATGCACCCAATACAGCTCAAATTAACTTGCAAGTTATAGTAAAGTTCAATTTTAATTTGATTTTAGTCTTACAAAAATTGGTTGCAAGTGAATTGTTCAAAAATTGATGTTGAGTTGATGAAAATGTTGTTGATGTAGTAGATTGTTGATGTAGACTTGCCTTGCAATCTTGATCATTGCTTGAGTTTTTTATTTGTAGCTTCTTCATAGTGGGTTCTTGAACACATGTATTTTTCTTGTTTGTCCTTACTTGTAGCTACTAGATTAAAAATGCTTAAACTCATTGAGTGTATGATGAAAAACTTGCATCTATAGTATAAAAACTAGACACAACATAACATAAGCTTCCAAATAGAAAATCACCATCACATGCTAGAAAAATATACCTAAGATCCTCTTATTCAGATTTTGGGAGGATCTAGGACATTTCAACACCACCAAAAATAATGTTTTTTTATTATGATTATTATACAACTAACTCTCAATGAAAGCCATCACATTTCCATGGTAAATTTAAAGTTTACACCTTTCATATATTAAAGAAAATTAAATAAGACTTGCCTCTTTTTTTTAGTGGCTCCTTTTAACACGCTTGTAACTTGAAATTAAACCAAACATACCAAAATGTTGTTTACAGGTTACAAGTTTCCACTATAGAATGTGCACACACTTGCGCTTGGCACTTATTCAAATGTTGTCCCACAATGTAATCTTATAAAAGCGCATATGTTTGGCTCGTCCTCCGAGACATCACATGTTGACCATCTACACAAACTATGATCATCCATTTACTCTTCCCACACTTCCGCTCCACATGAATCCACCATTCACTTGATTGATCAAACGGTCAACTCGAGATTCCACTCTCCATTTTGCCGCCTTCGACAATCTCCATTGCTCATCTCACTAATCTCAACAAAATTCATTTGTAAACTTTTCCTGTCCATCAACACAAAGTGCATGGACATGATAAATTTATTTGGGTGTGTGTGAACAAGATCATATCGACACACTTAACTACTCAAAAAATAAAATCTTGTTTACTTGTCTAGATCAACTTGGATCGACAGTTATTGCACATTCATTCACCTGATCTGATCAAATATAAATTTCCAAAAAATCTACGGCTTCTTATTTAGCAATCCATTTCTATCCAATCTGACTACACCTGGGCTTCTACATAGAGAGTAATTTTCTAAAATATTGATCACAATAATGAGAAGAAAAAAAAAAAAACTAGCAACACAATTTCAAGAAATAGGTGCCAAACGATACAACTCAACTCCCCCTTCTATTCCACTATAATATCAGTCATTGTGGAGATTGGGATGTTAGTTATGACTTAGATGTAAATTGACACCTTCTGCTTGACAATATTCCCTTGCGTGTCAAATCATAAACTTTCTCAGTCAGCAAGAGATGGACGCCATGACGTTTTCAACAATGGTACTAATCATAAGAGTAGCAACACGTCCATAAAATGAATGTCAAGCTAAGCCCTCTTCTAAACTCGTGGTGCCAGGATTAACTCAAACTTTAAAGGCTACAATCTCAACTATTCTCCTATGTTGAAAAAAAATCTTCATACCATGTAGTCAGCCTTAGTTTTCCGGTGTACACGCTCACCAAGTAAGGTAGTCATTGCCTCTGCTATGATGATGCAATTCCACCAGCAAGGATGATGGAAGGGGACTCAATCCTCAACAATATCTGGCTCAAAAAGCTGATATGGGAATAACCCTAGTGATTTTCATCCCAAACTGAGTGAAGGGCACATAAAATCCTCAACTTGGCCTTCAGAAATCATAACATTCTCCTTGTACCAAAATCAAACCTGGGTATTGATGAATTTGACCCTTCTAAAAGAAGTATGAATTGTTGGAGTTAATGCTTACATTCCATATTTAATAAGTTGGTTTGTGATGGTTGAGAAATTCTCTCAACCTCTCTATCTAATTCAGGAATAAGTTGGATCTCAGAAACTCTATTTAATAGAGTAATCTGAATGTAAATCTGTGTGTGAGTGTGATTACACATGCACCATTTGTGCTTAATATAATTGTATTTCTGTAACTGTGTATGATCTAGCTGTTTTTATCATGGTAACAGAGCTAGATCTGAACCTGTGTTGTGAAGAGGTCCAAGCTCAGGACTGCTGCAACCTGAGTATTCTGTAAGAAATAAATGCTTCAAATGTTTCGGTCTTTTGCACGGCCAGAACTCCTCTCTTAATCATAAAATGGTAGCTGGACATTAGTCAGGGGCCTTGGCAGCGTTGTGGAAGAAGAAATCTTTGCTGCTATGGAGACGATTCACTTAAGGCGTTAGTTGCATTTGCCACAGTCGATATCTATGTTCAGGTAAAGAATTCACGGTCAATTTCAGAGACCATAGCTATAGAGTCTCAAGAGGACATACACAGAACACTTATCCGATATCTTTTAAGGTAGTGCTATTCTTATTTGGAGGAGCATTGAACAATACTGCAATATTTCAGGCGTGGGTAGACTTTATGCTAGCCGTTACAGTTTCGAGCATTGATCGGCGATTCCACTAATATTATGTTGGATTACCGAGTATTCTGATTGTCTATCAGCGATCTCATCAACCATCAGCAGCAATCTCTTGAGCGATGCTGGTTTGGCCTCCAACATCTGGACTAGAAAAGGTATTATCTTCTATCATGGAGTTTATGGTGTTAGATAAATTCAGTGGTTTGAATTTTCCCTCATGGAAAGTAAAAATACAACTACAATTAATGAATAAAAATTTGTGGGGAATAGTGAATGGTTCAAAAGTAGCACCTACAGATGCCAAAGGGTTATTTGAATGGAAAAATAGAGATGATAAAGCTAAGTCTATTATTGGAATTTCTCTTTCTGATTCACAATTACATCATGTAGATCTTACTAAAACATCAAAGGAAATATGGGAACATTTGTCTCAATTGTTTGGTGTAAAATCTACTAATGCAAAATTTTCCCTAAAGCTGCAATTATTTAGTCTGAAAATGAATGAGGAGACATCTATGTCCAGTCATATAAATAATTTAATGTCTATTTTAAGACAATTAGGTGAAGCTGGGACAAATGTAGAGGATGAAGATGCTAAAGTTGTATTATTAAATAGTCTTCCTTCAAGTTATAGTAAAGTTGTTTTCACTTTGAGTCAAATATCTACACAAACATTACAAGAGACAATTGCAGCACTTCTGGGGGAGGAAAAGCGACTGAAACCAGAGGATGCCGAAGAAAACTCTCATGTAGAAAATGCCTTGTGGACAAAGTCAAGGATGAAAAAGAAAAATGCAAACAAAGGTGACATTGAATGCTACTATTGCAAGAAAATTGGGCATACAACGTGGAATTGCAGAAGTCGTGCTAGTGATGTGTTAAAAGGGAAAGAATCAGCAAATATAACCATAGTGGAATACCAATTGAATTCCGATGATAAATCCAATGAAGAGAGTGAACCTGTTAAACTCTTTTAAAATAGCCAGTAGTTCAACTATGTGTCTGATGCCAGTTTTTTAGAGATCAAGTAGCAGTAAGGCTCAATATGGATGGTTGTCTAGATAGTATGGTAGTTGTGGATCTAGGGAAGGATCCCTCATTAGTGGTAGACGTGGAAGTGGTTTCCTAACGAGGTTATGCGACAGATTGGGATGTTGTCCAGTAATTGACTTTGGGAGGTCCTTGATTCGGGAGTTGAGGAAGGGAACTCGGGAAACCAACTTGCCAACTACACCTTTCTGAGGGTTATGAGGCAACTTGATGGAGCATCTACTGATAAGCTTGATTATTTTTTTATTCTGATGTAGTGTAATCATTAAGGGGGGATGTTGGAGTTAATGCTTACATTCGATATTTAAGAAGTTGGTTTGTGATGGTTGAGAAATTCTCTCAACCTCTCTATCTAATTTAGGAATAAGTTGGATCTCAGAAACTCTATTTAATAGAGTAATCTGAATGTAAATCTGTGTGTGAGTGTGATTACACATGCACCATTTGTGCTTAATATAATTGTATTTCTGTAACTGTGTATGATCTAGCTATTTTTATCATGAATTTAGGTTTGATAAAAAGAAATAGTCATAGATCAAACCCCCTTCTTTAACATCTACAATTTCATTTATGCAAGATCAAACCAGTTTCTGCAATTTTATTCATGCAATTAGGCCCCTTTTATAATGTAATCTCCTGAAACAAACAATGTCTCGACCTTTGAAAATAAATTTCCGCATGAATAAATAATTGGCCCTAATTATAATTCGGTCATTTTGCATCATGGCACAATACCTTGCTTCTTTGCAGCTCTCTTAACTCAGCCTCCTCTCCATTTTCATCAAATTACAATCAACACTTCAAGCTTTTACCATGGATCGACCATAGCATTTCTATGCAACTCCTCTAATGTCCAACTCTAATACCAATTAAAGAGAATTAATAAAAATAAATAAAATATGAGAGATGAAAACATAAGCTACATAGTGGAAAAGGCATTAAGCCTAAATTGTATTTTATTACAAAAAATGATACATAATTCACAAGATGAGGCCTCGTATTATAGAATTGAGGTTCTCATAACAAACAACCAATTTGGCTAATTGGTTGAACCCCCTCCACAAGTTTCTCCACAATATATCCATAAATGTCTCCACAAATATCTAAGATAATTTTATGTGATTCCATCCATAGCTTCTCTCATTATCCTCATCTTTAGTCATACATATACTTCAAGAGTAAGTATAGTTTCATTATGAATAATTTCATATTTTCTTATGAAATATTCATTCACACACCCTTTAATAAATGCTTAATCAACATTTAATTTGGACTTAAATATTTTTAATATATGTATGAGGCTAACATTTCCCCCCTCAATCATAAGTCCAACGTAAAAACCTGGTACCATTTCCAAATATTCATGTTGGAATAGCTGAGTTGGTCCTCAATGAAGAACTAACTAAAAGACCACCAAAACTGGATGTCAAAAATCTCCATTATGAAGAGAGCACACCAATAGAAGTGAATCAGCTACAAGTATGCTACAACCTTGAAACTTCTTGACAGCTCAATCTAATTCCAAGATATAATGCAAAAGGATCCATCTATCTTTTTCTTGGTTGAATGACCATCCAAGCGAACAAAATAATGTCCAAGATGTTGATAGCTTTCCCACTGGAAAATTTTTATGCCCACTATAAAATTGTGTTGTTGTAAAAAATTTAAGTCTAACAACCATCATCATAAATTTAATTTCAATTTCATCATCAATTTTTTCTAACATATGCTTTTAGTTTTTCTATTATATTCAATATCATGTTTTTACTTAAAACGGAATTGAACATTTGAAAATAGTTTTGGGTCTTAGATATACATCTTTGAATAATAGAATGCTAGCATAATGTCTTCATAACTACATAGATTTCATTCCGTGAAATATAAAAATAAGAACAAACCTTTCATTGTAATTTCTCCTCACTACTACATTCTACACCATCAAAGCTTGGTCTAATTGTGCATATGTACATTAATTAATTAATTATGTTTGCCACACACCCTTTCTATGTATAATGAAATAAATCTCAATATTATAATTTTGATTATGTTGAGAAAATTTGTTTTTAATGCCTATATTTTGAGTATGTTCTAGTACATTGAATCTATATTATTTGAGTGTGACAGAAACATTAATTAGCTAAACAATCTTTGAAGTATTCACTATTTAGAGATTGAACTACAATAACTAGTTTCCATTTAAAACTATATGATCTTGTATTGATTTTATGATAACATATTTTATTTGTTTTAGAACATATGGATTGAGATTTTGTTTTATATATAATGTTGCGTTATTGATTAAAACGAAAATCAACATTTGATGAGAGGTTTCTATCTGAGATAGATATCTGAAGAGTACAATTTCCAATCGTAGGTCTTTAGATTTGAATAAATTTTGTTTTGTAGAATATGGAATAACAGATAAATCTTTTATTATGTTTAAGTGTACTAAAAATCCATACAATGTTTAAGCATTTTGCACAATGTGTCAATGTTTCTTGTTACTCACCTTAATATATGCATATTTATATGAGTCATAATATGATACAGATGTGAAGCTATCTCTATGCGAATTACACAAAAATAAAGCTTCACTGAGTAAGCAAATATCATGATTAAGTATTCTATGCAATTCTTTAATGTTAAAAAATTCATATTTAGTAACTCAGGGTCCAAAATATTACTACATTTGGATGTGTAATGTATACGAAAGTGCCTCCTTGGGGAAAAAATGGAAATCTCGGAAGGCGTCAAAAGATCAGGCACTGCAATCTCCGCTGAGGATGTCGTATCTGCCGTTTCCTCTGCTGGCTTCCCGGTACTTGGAAAAGGAATAGCGGATCCCTGTGTTTTTTGCAAGACTCATCCGAAATCTGCGTTGCTCGTTGCCATTGTGGTGAACGTCGTGCACGAGAAGGGCGAGATCTTCTCCTGTCAGCTCTGGCACGTTGGCCGAGCGTCTCATTCTGTTCATCAGCCCGACGGAGAAGCCCCTGTATCTTCTACAGACAAATCCATCGTATATGGCTGGAACATCCTGATGCCGGTTGATAACCGGGAAGACTATTCCAAATCCCAAGCCCTTGTGATCTCAGAAATCCCTGGGACCGTCAATCCGTTTCGCCTGGTAACCAGAAATGACATGGCAGCAGGGGCTGGATACTCCAACACGGTGCATCGCTATACGATTTCTGCATGCAAGGTTTGGGGGGAAACGGGCTGCAGATCTGACCCTAGTATGGCCCAAGCTTGGCAGATCGGGGCTGGATCTACCAGATCTGAGTGCCATACATTGCAGATCTTGGCTGGACCTAACCATTTGGAACAAGATCCAGGATTACACAGCTCCCAGGCAATAGATCGAAAGAAATAGGCAGCGACTGAGAAGAGGGCGCACAGTATCTGACATGCAAAAGAATCATTGTAGTTTTGGCTCAGATCCATGCGATCTAGTCCATATCCAAGCACAAAGTTGATGGTCAAGGACTTCTCTGCCCTCGACTACGCAGATCGGGTCCTCTTTCTCCAGGGCACAGCGATTAAACAGAGGATCCATAGAACCCTTCAAGGCAGATCCGTGTGGGGACAAAACATTTCTCAGGCAGAAGTTGTCTTCCCATCTGCGGAACCCCCTGAGTCAAGAGGTGGAAGACTCAAAAGACTCCGGCCCTAAGCTGCTCCAGAAATCTTCTAAAAACTCCTCTGCCCCCTTTCAGATTCAAATAGCGCAGATCTCTGGCAAAACCGTCATGCAATGGGTAAACTCTACAGATCTGGTACAGAATCTCAAAGCTAATCTGGAGCATAGGCTTGGGATCCCCTCAGCCCTTCAAAGACTCATCTTTCAAGGTAAACAGCTCGAAAATTCTCTTCCTCTATCTTCTTATAGCATAAAGAACAATAACTCTCTAGTATTCTCCTTTCGTTTGAGAGGTGGAGCTGCAGGGCAATCCTCTTCTGCTCCTCCAAACTCTTACAAAGCTGCTGTCCGCCCTGAGAAGCCAGCAGCCCCGGAACCTCCCAAGCCAAAACCTTTTTTGCTTGACAAATTGGAGGAAGTTCCCTCTGTTGAGATCTCTTACCCTGATCTTACAGACGACTCCCAAAAATTCGCTGAAAGGGCCATCATCTGCAGATTTAATGGGCTCTGGCCGCGCTCTCAGGATCTTTATGACTGGATCAAGGAAAACTGGACTGACCGTTGCAAGGTTTATTTCTGTGCAAAGGGATATTTTATAGTGTTGTTCGATGACCTCGAGCACTTCTACAACGCCCTAGACGAAGGCCCCTGGTTCATGGGTTCAGCTGGCCTCTTCCTAACTCCATGGTTTCCAGACTTTGACCCAGCTTCAGCAATCATCACAAAAGCTCCTGTTTGGATCAGACTCCCAAATCTCCCAGTTCACCTGTGGCACATAGAAGCATATAGGCAAATAGGTAATGTCTTGGGTCGCTTTCTAATGGGAGATTACACGAGAGAGCGGCAAGGGCTCTATACTTACGCCAGAGTTTGTGTGGAGCTTGATTTAAGCAAGGGATTGCCGGAATACATCCATCTCAAGATCAAGGACTCTGTCTGGACCCAGTATATAGAGTACGAAAACACTGCCTTCTGGTGCCACCACTGTCACCTAACAGGGCACCTGCATAGCTCCTGCCCATCGCTGTCAGCAAGAACGAAAAGAGACCTCTTCGCTCATTCCAAGCCCAAGCGTTGGGCTCCCTGTCCTCCGCCGCTAGCTAGAAACTCCAGCCCCCCAAGTATGGACAAAGAGGAAAGCGAATCAGAACCAAATCAGACGCCTCAGCCGATGGATCCGCCCCCGATCAACATGGGGCTCACCCATGTCACAGCTAGCTCCCAGAAACGTCCCCACGAGCCTTCATCTTCCGAATCAGAGAAGGAGTCCCCGGAGACAGAGGAATCCAGTCTTCAAGTTGTCCTAGCCCATCCTCCCCATGATGGCTGGACAAAAGTTAACAAAAAGAAAGGGAAAAAACATTGTGGTGTAGTGTCTGACCCGCTGGGGTAATAGCCTGATAGTCAGTCTTGTTCTCGAATCTTATGTTGTAGATCTGAGATTGTGTCTTTCTTCTGAGACCGAGGTTGATGGGTCCATCATTTCCGGTCTCTCGGTTCTGTGCTCTTCCTATAGCTTTGTGTCTATTTCCTTCCTCCGGGACTGAGGTTGATGATTCCATCATTTCCAGTCTGCGAGTCTTTGCTTTTCCTGACTGTTCTATATTTTACTTAATAGATTTAATCTTTACCAAGAAAAAAAAAATGTATACGAAAGTGTAAAAAGTTATGAACAAAATTTTGGTTGTACAAATTTCTTCCCACACATCCATTTGCATCCACATGATGAAATCTTGAAAGCTTCCTCTTCACAATTAATTGTCGAAATTTTTGCTAACCAAGAAGTTCACATATTGGACTTCTTGAATGACATGAAAATCATATAGTGCCACTTGAGATAAAATGTTATTATGTGGAGTTTTATCTACACTCCACACAAACTTTAATCAATTAATTATATTCATTCACTAATTCTATGTTATGCGAAGAGCTTTCACTATGCAAAGAGATTTGTGCGAAGATATTTCATTATGCACAGAGTTATGAAAAGTTGCTCCAACAATATAAATATACCATTGATCTAGAATCACTTTCTTTTAAGCCTCTATATTCACCATTAATGTCATCTCAACCCACAACTACCAAAAAATAAAGTAAATCTTGTATCGTGCACAGAATGTGAGTTGTGCGACACAACAAGGGCACATAGGGAAAAATAATCTTAAACTATCTTCCACTTAAATTTTTTACGAATTTATTGTGGGAAATATACATGAGAAAATGGAGGTGCAAAAGGAACTTGAAAAATTTCATTCATAATCTAATGATATTTCACATTTTCCTATTACATAATGGTTTCATGTTTTCTAATCTGATGATATTTTACTTTTTCTAGAATAAAAGTTTTGATCCCGCTCTCATGCTCCACACAATTATGACAACTTTCATTATGAGATTACAACCTTTAATCAATTAATTAGTAAATTATTTTTTCCAGAACTCGAACATCAGCTCAATGAATTCTTGAAAGCATCTTCTATACAATGGACTCTCTCTGTACTCCTGCACATATGCCTAATTTCACAAACATAACCATAACAAAGCTTATGATGCTTATGCAGAGTCTTTTGTGTGAAAAGATTTTTTTTGTACAAAGTTTTGTACGCACTCCACACAACCTTTACATAATTGACTAACGATATTTAGAATACGGAGATATGGATTTTTTTATTAAAATATTACCAATACTATCATATGGGTCCACTATTTGCCTCACCATTATTGCAACTAGCAGTAGACATAGTGATATTCACAATACAGTCTGCACATATTCCTAAAGCCACTTAATAAGATAGTGGTGAGGACCAACATTATTTATAGCTATTGACATGAACCAATGTATTTTTTCAATTTTTTGTGATTAAAAAAATGTTATCAGTGTGAGGATGTATACATTGTGCGGAAGGTTTGTCATTATGAAGAATGCAAAGATTCACACAATGAAAGATTGAAATATTCCTCTACACAAAAGACTTTCTATAGAGTTTTGCAGATGTTCCTAATTACACAAAGATAACCATAAACAAAGCTTCCATTTTTCTAACATCTTGTGTAAAGTTTTGATTACAACCATATCATTATTATGTTCGTTGGTCAAATGCATAATATCATGCTACCTCCTTCAACCTCAACTAAGAAATAGATTGTATTTCCTTCTAAACAACTAATTGGCCACTTCAAGCATTTTCCCTATCTCCCTATGCTATCTCCCTCAACTGATAAATACTTTGTGCTATGAATCTTGGTGGAATGAAAGATGTGCAGAGGATGGGGTATGTGTAGGAGAATGAGGATGCAAAGAGAAATTTAATTAATTTAACTATGAACAATTTACCATTAATATTTTTTTTAAATCAACATTTTATTCATTCATCATATTATAGATACATCAATAGAAAAATGTAGGTAGTTTCACCCCAACCAAGTTTGTTGAATGTTGCTATTAGTATATGACAAAGAAATAGAAAGACAACCAAAGATACAGTCCACAACTTAGGAGGCCAAAAGCACCAGAAAACATATGAAAAAAGTACAACACCTGTAACCATGCTATTCACATGAAGTGATTGAATATGGGTTATTCGTGGTTGCTCCAGGAGGAGGTGGAGGGCGGAAAGAACACTAGACATGCTCCTCGAAGATGGCCATCCAAGACTCCAGCTTCTCCACTTTCTCAACTAACAAGTTTTGGCCACATCAGACCACCACCACTCACTCTAAAAAATCGCACTAGAAGTAGTGCATGTTGTTCAATGTGGCTATAAGATCAGCATGTTCTTCCTGGCATCCTCACTCGAACATTTCCAAGCGATCAAGCACCAACTAGATAAAGTTGTTGCAATTTTCCAAACAACATTGATGGTCATTGCTCTGTCCACATCCCACACACCTATCCTTCCCTCATATGCCCCAAAATCCACATTGCACCACTCTATCCCGCTAGTGAGGTTGTAGAATGTGACGCCCATGACTAGCCCTCGAGCCACCACAACCATGACCACCGTGGACTCCGGATGTTGCCCAACCAAACTGGCCAACACTCCTGTCACATTGTGCAGTTCCAATTTGTTCCCCTTCCACCCTATCACCTACATTGGAGACTCCTGAACCCTTTGTCCAGCCAATCTAGGCTTCTATGAGGAAGAGGACCAACCGTGATGAGGAACCATACACATTTTTTACATAACCGTCACTGATTTGAGGGTACAAAGAAAACCAATGAACTAGTATACAAATGATAGCTTCAACCACCATAGTTTTCCCCACCCACTGTAGATGGGCTCCCAATAACCATACCAACAATTTCCAATTGGAAAATTGGAGCCATGCCCATGCTTCATCTCCCTCAACCCTTCACTAAAAATCCATTGGTCCAGCTTCCTGAAAGCCTATACACCCTTGACACAGAAAACAATGAAACATACAAAAACATGAGGAAGAGTTGCAAAGGATTGGAATTCATTTTCCATGAAAACGCAAATGGGAACCTACCCACTTGTAGTAGGACCGCCGACTAGCTTGCACCACTGGAGGTTTTGCTCCTCTCTCGTGCCAACACACTAGAGAAGAATGTGACCAATTTGCATACCCAAAATTTAGGGAGGGGACACTTGCGCTAGAGTCCCCACCTTTCCCAAACCAGAACTCCTCGCCTCTTCCACCCCACACTCACAGAATTCCAATCACATTCACCGAACCTATACCATACCCAACAACGCACACCACCCTCCATAAAACTTCTTCATTTAGCTCCTCCCACTCGATTTGAGGTTGATGGAGGTTTCGCATAGATGGCCATAATGCCTCCTGTAGTTGTGAGAGGATGAGGTTGGTATTGTACTGTCAGTGAGGCGGATTTCATAGTTGTCCACATGTTACCTATTGTGCCCAACTCCTCAACCCCATTGAAGAATCCTCTTTTGATGCCACGATTCTTTTGAATTCTATAAGATGGACGTTTTGTGAAAGTGGGGGCCAGCCTTGAAGGAGTTCTTGAGCCTGATCTTCACTTCCCCAATTGGCGAGTTTGCCTCGTTATCGTCACAGTCTACATGCTCTGTGATTACATATGCAAAGGAGGGGAGCCTAGAGTGAATACGTTCACCAATCAGTTCCAACTGCCATATCTTTATTACTCTATCTAGGGAGGACCCATTTATGAATTTTTGTAGCATGGTGATTGCAATCTAAGAATCTCCCATGACCTGTAGTTTTTTCATCCCCAAGTCTTCAACAACTTGTAGCCCTTTTTCCAGTGCCAGAAATTTTGCCACATTATTGGTGGAGCTGCCACATGAGGCTAGAAAAACCTTCACTACTTGCCTGTAGTCATTGCAAATTTCTCCCCCGAGACCTGTTGGTCTTTGGTTTCCTTTTGAGGAACCATCAAAGTTGAATTTAAATAACCTCGCTCTAGGGTGGAGGAAGGTGTTGGGTGAATTTTCCTCATTGATGGATGGCCAATGGGTCGGAGAACAAGAGAGTCCCAGTTAAGAGCTAGAGCTTTCATAATATCTCATTCCCTACCTTCTACTTTCTAGTCATCCTAACCAGCGAGAAATAGAGAGAATCTCCTTGATATTATGTAGTACAATCATCCACACATAATCAATTTGGATGGCTTCTTAGTGGAATACCACACTATTTCTTTATTTCCAAATATTCCAAAGGACAAATCCTTGTGAAATACACCATGCTCTATTGATAATGGGGTTTTTAAAGAGTTTCCATCGCCATATTTCCAATTTCTCTCTCAATCTATTAGCCAAATGGTCTATCGCCCAAAAAACTGAGGCAATATGATCCCAAACCTCATGTGCCTTTGAGCAGAATTTCAGTAGGCCGTGTGATGTTTCTTCCTTGCTCTAGCAGAGAGGACACTAGGACAGGCCATAGAAAACTTTTTTTGAATTTTATCCCACATGAGGATCTTAACTTGCCCAATTAACTAAAGAAAAAATGAGACCTTTGGCCAAAGTTTGGAGTACCATATTCATTTCCACAAAGGGTAAAGATTTGGGTCCCCTAAATTGACTAAGCTTCTTTGAGACATAACATACCTTTCGGAAGGTGGTCCCATCGTGGTTTTTCAGGTTCCCCATTGTTGAAGATATGGCATTGTCAAAGGATCAGAGTGAGCGGTTCCTAATACATAGGTGGATCATGGGAAGGCCAATGTGCTGAGGTTTTCCATTCCCTCCATTTTCTACGATTGGTTGGTCTCTTTCCAGAGATTCTTTACTCCCTCTACTCCCAAATGAGTGGTGAAAGCTTGTAGATCTCTGAATTCGTCTTCTTGGGTTAGTCTAAGGTGCTACATCTAGGACTCCTCCCAAAATATCACTTTGTGATTACTCTTGACTTACCAAAACCCATGATATTGTATTAATTGTCAGTGTTATTTTGCCCGATTCCAAATGGAGGAGTTGTTCGATATGTTGTGATGGTGGTTTAGAGGATCCTTCCAACTAACTTCACTATATTTAAATCTCCAGAGAGTCTTCCAAATCCCTTTCCCTCCTTATAGCCAACGCCACCATACTAGCACTATGGGCATGCGACAAGAGTTCTGGATGTTTTAGCCCAATGCCTCCATGGATATTTGGTTTGCATAATTTATCCCAGGCCACAAGAGCCCATTTGCAACATGTCTGCTACTAGGATCAAAGGAATCTCTGAAACTTGGTAGTTAGTTCCTTGTAGATGTTGCGAGGGGATGAAAGGGTTGAGAGTTAGTACATCAGGATAACCTGTAGAACCACCTTCAACAGTACATGCTGACCAACTAAATTCAGGACCTTGAAGGTCCAGCTAGAAAGCTTTCGGTCGATGTGGTTTAGCATATCTTTCCAATGGGAAGTCTTCATGGAGTAACATACCATAGGTACTCCAAGATAAGTACTTGGGAGTGATCCAATTCTAAAGCCCAAGGCTCGGGCTAGATGGCTTTTCACCCTTGGATGTGTATTAAGGAAAACTATATCTAACGTTTCACCATTGATCTGAGTGCCCGATGCCTGTTGAAACAACATCAAGATGCACCCAAATTTCCTGGCTTCTTTCAAAGTCGTTTTACAATATAACATGTTATCATCTACAAATTACTAGTGGGTAATAGTGGGGCCTCTTGGGAGAGTTTAATTCCCTAGAGACTATGAGACTCCATTGTTGCCTTGATAAGTCGACCAAGACCTTTAACTACTATGTTGAAGAGAAAGGGGGAAATGGGATCCCCTTGACATAACCCCCTGGACCCCTGAAGGTGTGAGAGGGTGTCCCATTAAAAGGAAGAGAATAAAAGGGGGTCATGATCATGGACTTAACCCAGCTAAACCAAGGGAGTGAGAAGACAAAAGCATCAAGAATGGACAACAAATAATTCCAATTTAGACAACATAAGCTTTCGATAGATTGAGTTTTGTAATCATACCTAGAGATTTGTATGAGGACAAAGAGTGAAAAAATTCATGGGCCACCAGTATGCCATCCATAATTTGTCAACCTTCCACAAATCCTGACTATTTAGGCCCACTGATATCATGTATTAGGGGTTTTAGCCTTTAGACTAGAATTCTTGAGATGATTTTATAAATGACATTGCACAGAGAAATTAGTCTAAAGCCGCATGGATCGATATTCTCATCTTTATTCAGGATAAGCATGAGAAATTTTGCATTCATACCCAACCAGATTCTTTGAGAGTGATGGGAGACTTCCACAAGTTCATGGATTTCGACCACTAGAAAGTGCCAACCAACTTTGAAGAATTCATATGTGAAGTTGTCTAGACCGAGAGCTTTATTTTTTGGTAGTTCTGAAGAGCCTAGTTATTACAACAAGAATGTTGCAACTCCTAGGGCTACCAACGTTACTTAAACCCAGGGTTTGTCCAAACTTGGAGGTGACAGTGCTATATGCACAAGTAAAAGTGAAGGTACTGCTTGTTGTCACTGCTCATCTGGCAAGAGACACCAGGGGTTCAAAACCAGACTTCTAGAGGGTCAGAAGAAGAGAAAATCTATCCTAAGGGAGAGCTACTTCTACTGCAATATTGAAGAAAACAACATGAAATGCTAAATCACACCATAACCTAACTAACCAGTTTAAGAACTATTCATAAACAAAATTTCTAAATCAACACTAACCTAATGCTAATTATCTAAGTTGTAGAAGTAAAGAGTATCAAAACTAGACTAAGGTGTAAGCAAATAACTAAACTAAATCGGCTTTCAAGTGGAAGAGAAGTCGGAGGACGAAATCAATGAAAGGAGGACGTGAGGGAGCAACAGTATGTAAGAACCGTTGGATTAGTTGGGTGAAAGGTAAATGAACGGTGGATATCGGATTGCAGGAGGTTACATAGAAAGGTTGACGAATAGGGTTAACTAATAGGATGAATGATGGAGATCATATCGCGCGGGTGAAGTCAAGAGATGGATGAGCAGGGTTAATAAAGCAGATGAATGGTTGAGATCTTATCACGCGGATGAAGCCAAGAGATGGACAGGCAAGGTTAACAAAGCAGATGAACAACTAAGATCTTATCATGCGAATGAAGTCAAGAGATCATGGAAAATTTTAGGGGCTAATGTTCGCCCAATGGGCTAATTTTCCATGATTTTTCCAAAAAACGATTCGCCAATTTCCAATTTTTATAAAAGATGATTCGCCCAAATTTTAGAATATAAAATTATTTTACCTTAAAAATCGCCAACATTATATAGTGGCTATATGATAAATCATTATAAATTGGAATAATTTTACAAATATATCATTGAAAAACTTATAGTTTGCATATTAGGGATTAGTGAGATTCGCCAATGTTTCTAAACTTCAAGAAAATTTTCCATCCTTAAAATTTTCCTTGCAAGAGATGGATGGCGGAGATCGTATCATGGGAAAAAGAAATGTGCGGAAATGATGGAGTGGGTTTCTAAGGCGGTAAGTAGTTTCTTGCATGCCCTCAGGGCAATAAGCGGAATTTTAAATTTTCACACGATTAGCCTTATTGTGTGACATGTAGCACGAGAAAACCAATTTTCTCGCGTGCTCTCAGGTGGATAACATTCGTGTACTAATCTGCGTGAGATTGTGTGATAGCTGTTGGATCAGCTGGGGCTCATCAATGGTGGAGATCGGCCAAGCTAGTTGGTGATCAGGTGACACGACAGACGTTGAATTAGGTAAGGCAGATCGACGGTAGGGGTTTAAAGAACTTAAAGGTGTGGAGGTGACGTGATAGCCATCGGATCAAGCGAGGCAGATCAACGATGGGGACTTGAAGCTCGTAAATCAAGTGGTGGACTCCATGTAAGGTAGCAGTTGGAGAAAATAATGAATCAGATAATGATTATGAAGGTTTGTTGGTGATCGTACAATGAGGAAGTGATGCATGAGAAATGTGCTCAAGGTGGTTTCAAACGAAAATGACAGAAAAACCAGTGCGGGCGAACAAATAACTACATCAAGCAGTGAACTCCATAGCTCATGTGAGAACCAGAAACCTATGTTTTTGGGGCTGCTGAATGGTCCCTTCCTCAAGTCATGGTCCTAGAGGGAGGAGATGAGGCTGAGACACCTGTGCACAACCTAATAGTAATCTTTTTCCTCTAGCTAACCTGTGAACTGAAAGAATGCAAAAATGAAAGTAAACTAGAGCAAATGAACATGAAAGCCATGAATAATCTATGTTATATTGTTGTAATGAAAGTGCAACTACTTAAGAAAATAAACAATGAAAACCATAAGGCTACTTAACCAAATGAACAAAAAACCATGAAACTACTTAAGCAAATAAACAGAACAAAACTCTATGCTATCACACATGTACAGTAAAAAGGAGTTGTGGTTGCTTGGGTTGGGCCCTAACCCAAGAGCTTCAACCCTCAGAGTTAACTGAGAGATGCCTTAAACAAAACTCATTCTTATTATAAAAACCATGGATTACAAAACAAATTGTCACAAGTCTCTTGTGGCTCAAAAATAAAATAGAGTTTTTACAAAATGATGTTTGAATCCTACTGAGGTCCTAAGCCTCTCTATATATATGTTTGAAGTCTCTAACAACTTCCTTCCCATTAGGGAGGATTGGCCTCCAACTCAAGAAAAACTTGTTTCTTTCCCTTTCCCTTGTTCGGCTATCTTTTAGTCTTCAAAGTGATGGTTGTGTGCACTTCGATCTGGTGGAATATTCGAATGGAAGGGTAGTAAATGAGGAGGATTTTCCTCCTATAGTTACTCTTGCTTGTCCCAGTCGAGTCTTTACCAAGGTCTTTGCCATAGTTATTTTCTTTTATCCTTTATACCTGCATTTCTCCTTGCTTTTATCCTTCATTCTTGCATTACCTTCACATTAGACCACAATGCCAAATATCCAACTCTAACTCATTTAATAAACAAAATATTATAAAAAGTATACAATAAGTTGTGAGAATAGTTGGTTTGACTAAGTTAGGAGGTGAATTAAGGCCAATAAAGGCCCATATAATTACTCAATGATGATGATTACCATCACCCCCTACTGCAAGTGTTTCTCATCCTCAAAGCAGCTTAGTCAATGTCCATGTCCTTCATGGCTCTGGTAGCCTGTCTGACATCCCATGCTTATATTGTGGTCTCTTCTTTTTTTTCATAAAATCCTACTTTCCTTTCTATTTCTTCCCGCTTCCTCTGATCCTCTTCTTCTTTTCTCCCCTCTAGCATCCCTTGGGGTAGTGGTGGACTAAGTTTTAGGCCTATCCAATTGACCTTAAACCATTGCATTTATTTCTTATACATAGGTGTGTGAAGTAGGAAAGTGTCCCCTTTGTGGATAGAGGAAACCCCTCTATCCCTAGTGCGGGTCTAGTCACAGTAAAGACAAAACAACAATTGATTCCCTTAAATAGTCATCATTGGAGGCCTACCTCAAAACGGTGGTTGATAAAGTTCTGCTGCGCTGCTCCAGCTTCCGTTTCTTCTCTTCAATGAGCAATCAACCTGAAACACCACAAGGAAACAACAGAGCACGTAACCAAGAACAACAATGATCTATTTACTAATAAAGTCAAGAAATCATGAGCTATTAAGTAAATTACATACAAGACATAGGTAATCATCATTGATTGTATCAATAATGAATCAAGATCAAAGCTTACAACCAAGTCTTGACATCACAAGCCTTCTCGGAGGGTCCATCCAATATGTTTCTTCAAGCATTCACTCTCAAAGATGGGTCTCCCAACATAAAAAATATCTCTCTCTCACTCACAAGCTTTAATACAAAGTTAAAGTCACTCCACAACCTCTTCCAAACTATTAGCAATCCCACACTTGTCACACTCACACCAAAGCTATCTACTAAACTTAAAAGCACTAGCAGCACTGTCCAACCAAAAGAACTAAAAAAATCTAACAGATCATAGTAATGGTGAGTGCTTTTATAGCAGGAGGTGTCTCCATGAAATGAGGGAGGGGGAGCTTATCCTTAAGGGAGGTTTCATAAAAGGTGGAACCACCATCCCAGAGGTGGAAAGGTGACCCAAACTGACCCAACAACCAGCTCTAGAAACATCCAGAAGGCCAACTTGTTATAGACATATTTGGGCACTGCAACCCCAATCTCATATGTCCATAAACCAAGGGCTTCTAAGCCCCTAAAAGTGTTGTTTCATACCCTAAAGGAACAAGGTCAACTGATTACATCATCTCCCAAAAGTGTTCCCTGAAAAACTACTTAGAACTGGTCAAAACTGGACCATACAGACTGCTTAGTGCTAAGGGTGCGATGCATCTCACCTGCTACATGCAAAAATTGTGATGCATACTAAAACACCCTTCTGTAGGGTGCGATGACTGAGAGCAGACAAATGGCAGAGGCAGTTGGCTAGGTGGAAACCCAGAGAATCTTCTAGAAAGTGCCCATTTGACACTTGCCTCTCTGAATTTGCCCAGGGATGAGTAAGAGATCATGAAATCTCCAAGTGGAACCAAGAACTATCAGTGACATGACACTAATCAAAATCCCAGAAGCTGACTCACCCACCTACAAATATCTATACATGGATCCCTCATGCTAGAGATCCAAAGGCTGGAATTTTGTATTTTGTAAGGAAGTGTTGTTGGTTTCTCTGTGAAACATTGTATTGTTGGGTGATCTAGCTTTTCATGAGGTGAAGAGGGCTTTCATGCTGGGAGGATGGTGTTGGATCAGACAGTTTGGTTGTAATCCTCTCTTCTACTATTTCTATCAATAAATCTATTTGAGTTTTCCTCCATATACTTGTATATCTTTGAATCTCGTATTTGTGTATGCATTTGTATGGTTAATATACATCTGATCCTATATTGTTTATGGTTATAGATCTCTATGATTTGATGGTATTTTGTTGCTTTAACTCTATAGGTGTTCTTTGAAGCAGGACAAGTGAGAAAGGAGTAGCAAAAGCTCTATCAAAGGAGAGAGGGAACAAGCAAGGAGACTAGCGAAAGACTGAGGTTGGTATTCTCTGCTTCTCTCTCATCTATCTCTCATAAAGGAAAACCCAAGTGACTTTAAATTGTTTGTTTCTAAGATAGCTACCTGTCTTAGTGGGACTAGCAGCTTTGAATGGACACTAGTTTTCCTGATAACAAAATGGAAACTCCGCTGGGGAATGAATATTTTGTTTGTTTGTTTCTATTTGTTTGCTTTATAAACTACAGATGGAGTCTGAAGTTAAGCCAACTAGCCTTCGAACTGCATTTGCTATGCAAGTGCAAAGTAGATCAATGCTGCTTCAGTCCATCTCTAGGTTTGTTTATGAACTGAAAAACTGACTTGCAAAAATCCTAAGTGCCCTAGTGGTAGCTCAAATAACCTCATTAGATCAGCCTCTATACTTTGTGTTTACTGCCTATCATTAGCTTAGCCTAAACCCCTGAACTTAGCTGCAAACTGTGAGCAAAAACCAAGCTTAGTCTTGTCCCTAGACCATCGTATTGTCTCTCATTGGCAACTTGGATGCATCACACCTCCAGTGTGTTGCAGGTGAGATGCATCTCTGTTTCCCTGTGTTACAGGTGTGATGATTGAGTGAGACTGTTTCTGCCTCCAGATTTTGGTTTTTTCTTCATTGTCTTCAGCTTTATTCAGTAGTTTTGTTGTCTATGATCAGTGTATCACTATTGAAACTCTCTTCCTTTGCATTAATCAACCTCCATTGATAAAGAATTGTGAATGTTTTTTATGTATTTTTCATCATTTACAGTTCTCCTTTACAAACAGTAGCTTAATTGAATTGTCGTCTTTTGATTTGAAAGTGTCGCAAGTGTCGTTTTCAGTCAAAGAAAAGAGTGTCGTAAAATCTTCCTCTTTTAGATAATCGATTACAATTTTTCCATTGTATTTGATTTGGGTCATCAATTCTTTGAAGTGTCGAAAGTAGTTTTCAAGTCAAAATTGAAAGTGTCGTCTTATTCTCCCTTTCGTTTTTGAATACAAATTGCTGAAGTGTTGCTTTGAAGAAAAGTAATTCAGATATGTACTTAGTTTTCATTTTGTCATTCACACATTAAGAAAACTGAAAAACAAATACATGCATGTGCATTTTCATTTAGAATGCATGCATAAATTGATTTAGGACAGTTCATCTTAGAGTGTACTCTCTGCTCTATGTTGAAAGAATTTTACTTCTCTTTCCTTAATAGCTAGGATTTTCATTGAAAAAAGAAAGTAAACGACCGTTTATCATCCTAGATTGCATATTTAGGAATTGTATATCTACATCACGCGGTGAACCTTAAAGGAAAACTTCTTAAGAAAAATATCAACTGTAACATAAACCTCAATGAACATAAAAACACTTTGGAACCTAATGCACAACATCTAGAAGTCTAGGCTAGAGACGTATTCCGGCGTCGTAAAGCTTGGTAACTATCGTTTTCATCATAGGTTGGCTGATTCCTCCTCTTTGATACGACAAGTGCCAGTACAAACTTGTGCTCCCACATACCGTTGAGTATATATTGGGAAACCACAATAGGCTATATCCTTTATCCTTAGGAAGTTGTGTCTGTCGCCCTATCGATCAGAATGCACTGAACACAACATTCGGGAAGATTGACTATCGTACTTTAAAAATTATTCTGCAGTTTTGCGATTGGTTTGGTAATCCCTCTGTCTAGATTTCCAGAGTAGTCACTTTCATTCATTTTCAAACTCCTTAAAATAAAAGGTCCATCTGAGCACTTGTCACTTCAAGCTCATTAAAAATCGAAGGCGACTAGAGCCATCTTTAGGTTTTTCTCGACTCTTAAAAATTGAAAAAGCAAGTTGTGTTAAAGCATCATAAAATTTATTTTAATCAGAATAACATCATTGTTCCCTTGTTGGTCTTAGGTTGAGAAAATGGATTCCACCAATCAAGGATTCCCCTTTGGGGGGAATCCTAGTCATTTCTCTTCTTGGCGAGATGTTGGTGCTCCACACATGGCTACATTGTCCCTTCCAGGACTCACAATTGGCCTGCCAATATGGCTTTTCTCGATCTTTGTCGTTCAAAACACCGTAATTCCTCAACGATCAAATCAGAAACCAAATGATACTGGAGTCACTCCCCCACCTTCTACTTCGTTTGTTTCTCCCTCTCCTTATTCCTCTTCGCTTGGTGAAGCTAGTAACGCTAAAAACCAAGTAACTGAGAAGAGGAAGAAAGGAAAGGAGAAGAAGAAGAAGAAGTCAATGTTGAAAAGGGGAAACGATGTATTGTCTGGCAAAAATGCACACACTACACCATCAAAACCTAAATCTCCATTTTTCATTTGCAAAGGAGACCACTATCATCGAGATTTTCCTTGCATCCCGTGGATCTTAAGGGACTGGTCTCCCCACTTGCACAATCTGGTGTCTTCAACCTCTGACGATCATGTTGAGAGCACACCATCAACTGGTGAAAACGAAGTCAATGGACAGAAAGGAAGATCTAAATTTCCTTATAGACTATGTGAAGGTGATCACACCCTCCACGGTTGTCCTTTCTTGGACAAAGCTAAAAGAGTCTTGGACAACCGTCCTACTTCACCGTAGTGACTTCCTCCTAGATACAAGAAACTCTTGCCGAGTCCATCGCTATTTGAAAATCCGATTGACACACCTTTGTTGTCAGCCGAAGTACCTATCATTGAAGATAAACCCTCTGAGTCCACACTGGACCAAAGTCAACAAGTCGAGATGGCAGTCGACCCAATCTTTTCTTTAGAAGGTCCATCTTCAGATGATACAGTCTCCAAAGAGAATGAGAACGACACCGTTCAAATTATTTTTGTTAACACAGAGTCAGATGAACAAGGGGGAAATCTACCCGTTCCTTTACCGCAGGAAGGAATTTCATCAGAGATTCATCTGGTCGTTTATTCGGTCCCTCCTCCAAGCAATCTAGTCGTTTCCTTCGATTGGAATCTACTAGGGAGACCCCGCCTACCATCTAATGTACCATTCCGAATCATAGTATAAGCTTACAAAATTATCATCGTTGGTACTATCATAGATGAAGGGGCTTATGTGAGTATCCTTTCCTCCACTGCTTGGAAAGGGCTTGGTTCGCCATCGCTTCTGTTTGAGATTCGAAATCTGTCAGGCTTCAACAAAGGAACCATTCGACCGTTAGGGATCCTTCCAAATTTGCTTATAACTTTGAGAAGGAAAACCATTTATCTGAATTTGATGGTAGTCCAAGGGCCATTAGATTACAATTTAATCCTTGGGCGTGACTACATTTATAGCATGGGAGCTATTTTTTCCTCACTCTTTCAAGTGATGTGTTTCTCGCATGAAGGCAGAGTGGTCCAGCTCATACACCATCTTTCATTCCCCCGTTTAAACACAACTACTAGTCAAGTGTCATCCCTAATTGGTCTTTTTACGCAAGGAATGTCTCATCAATTTCTAATCCGTCCACCTGATGAGCGCGAGTGATTCGATGAATGTGACTAAACCCAGGGGGCATACGCCCTGGTTTGCTTCGATAGGAAAACCCCAGATATAAGGTAGATTTCCGCATACGATATATGACTAGTCTAACACACCCGTCTATTTAGGAAAATGGGATTAGACTGAAAAAGGATTCCTTCGTCAAAGGTTATGTAATTGGAACTGACACCATTCACCTTTGTCTATTTCGATGGATAGAGCCAAGGAAGTGTTTTGTCTGCAAATGCGGATGGAATAATCTTGCTAATGCGAGAACTTCCATATGGTAACCTGGAAACTCTACTTCTCTTTATACTTGGGGTCATGAAAACCTTTTGCTTACAAGTGCAAAGCGACCTTTTATTTTCGTAGTTTGTAAGCTTATTTTCTTAATTTGTAGGCTTTTAACCCTTTAAACTCATAGGTAGGGCATTCCTAGCTTGCATAAAGAAGGCTCAGGAGCAAAGTTGCGCATGGGGAAAGCTCCCTAAAAAATGAACCTACTGATGAGAGGCATCCTTATTATATGACTGGCACGAGCAGGTTTATGCGAAGTTCAAGCTCGTTAAAAAATAAACCGAGCAATGAGCATATGTTCCCCCAGAGTTTAAGCTCATTAAAAAAGAATGAACCCATCCTTCGGTAAATGACCTTTGTGATCGCATTACTATCAGCTTTTAAGCCTTGGTCGTGTTCTTACCATCACCTCCACTTTTTAGCCGATCGTCCGCCTCCACTTGATTGTTTACCCTTTTGAGGAACAACTGTGACGAGTGATTCTGTTAGCCACTTTCTTTGCACTGCCATGATTGAAAAGTTCCAAACATCACCTAGGACCAGCTGCTACCCAAATTTATCACTCGTTCCTCAAAAAACAAGCCTCTTTTAAGCTCTTTTTAGACTTGTAAAATATAAAAAGATTGCTGAGAAATTGGCCTCTCCATCTCGTTATAGTGATTGGAACTGCCATCCCTCCTCTAGATTTTAATCTTTTTGGACCTGAGGGATCATTACACAAAAAAATCGAGCACTTGTCTTTTTTGGCTCATTAAAGTGATCGGAAAAATCATCCCTTTCGTATTATTTTATACTTTTTTGGAATTAAGAGATTATACTAAAAGAAAGGATTACTGGAGTTTCCTTTCTGTCTCTTTTCAGACTCTCTAAAATTAAAAAGGACCGAGCTATCTTTGCTGTTAAACTCATTAAAACGATAGCAACAAACTTGTCCATTACAGACAGGAGCGAGTTTCACTATTGCTAGGCTTGCTAAAACATAGCGACAAGTTTGCCCGAAGGGCAAATTATAGAACAAGCATATGTTATCCTCCTCAAGCTTGACAAAAATAAAGAGGTACTGGTCAGCAATGACTCGGGAAAAATTGGGAAGAAACTTGAAGAATTTCGTTGGTAGCAGGTCGCTCTTGAACATTACACTTTCACTCCATCACCATGATTGAGTCGGGTTGGGCTATTTCGTTCAGTGGTCACATCACCATTGGTCCTCCGTGCCGTCCATTGTTGGGGTTTACGCTACCAATCCATGTTATTGTCACCGATATGTTCAAGAGAAGTCGCTCAGAGAATTCACCAACCTAGCTAACATCTCATCCACTGCAATACCTTCATGCTTCATTCTTTCATCACCACCACCCTGAACCTTGTATCATCAGATCATTTTCACCTCCACAAAATCATTTGCTCCATTTCGTTTCGTAGATGTGGGATTCATTAAGGCCCTCCTACGACGAGTCACTTCTTGTCGACATCAGCTCATTATCCAAGAAGTTTACTTAGGAACAACCCTTTCAGTACTTTGAAGATTGCATGCCTCAATGGCAAGTTTCTCACTTCCGGCGACAGGTTTACATCAATGGCCTTCGACCGAAATATTTTGCGTGGTGTTTGACATCGACTCACATATTTGCACCACGTGAATTGTACTACAGCACCTTGAGGGTCATTATTATTATCAGTGATTCCTCTCATGCCTGTTAACTACTTACATCATTCGCTGATAATCAGGCGATGTCTTTCCATGTTCGACATCAGGACATATTTTCACATGGATCGACTTATACTTCGAGCAAAGATTGAACGAGTTTGAAGACTCTGGATCTAGTTTCATCCATCCGGGCTGCAATATATTCAGGAAAATAAAGACATCAAATGTACATCATAGCTGCACAGATAATCATCCAAGCCAAAGGATGATGGCTCTACCAGAATCATCAGTCTGTCACACAGACGGTTATCTGTCATATGTACATGAAAATGAATTTATAAAGCTGAGCATGGGAATGCATGCCTCAGCTAGATCATGAAAGTATTATGAAGATAATGTATTGTATTGTATCTTATTACAGGTCACCTTCCAGTTCAAAAAACCTCGGATCCTCATGATAAAGCATTTCACCCGACATCAGAAGATTTACGACCTCATGCTTTAGGGGGAAACTGTTATAGACATATTTGGGCACTGTAACCCCAATCGCATATGTCCATAAAACAAGGGCCTCTAAGCCCCTAAAAGTGTTGTTTCATACCCTAAAGGAACAAGGTTAGCTGATTACATCATCTCCCAGAAGTTCTCCCTGAAAAACTACTCAGAACTGGTCAAAACTGGACCATACAGACTGCTCACTGCTAAGGGTGTGATGCATCTCACCTGCTACATGCAAAAAGTGTGATGCATACTAAAAATCCCTTCTGTAGGGTGTGATGAGCGAGATAAGACAAATGGCAGAGGCAGTTGGCTAGGTGGAAACCCGGAGAATCTTCTAGAAACTGCCCATTTAACACTTGCCTCTCTGAATTCGCCCAGGGATTAGTAAGAGATCATGAAATCTCCAAGTGTAAACAAGAACTATGAATGAAATGACACTAATCAAAATCCCAGAAGCTGACTCACCCACCTACAAATATCTATATATGGATCCCTCATCCTAGAGGTCCAAAGGCTGGAATTTTTTATTTTGTAAGGAAGTGTTGTTGGTTTCTCTGTGAAACATTGTATTGTTGGGTGATCTAGCTTTTCATGAGGTGAAGAGGGCTTTCATGTTGGGAGGATGGAACTAGATCAGACAGTTTGGTTGTAATCCTCTCTTCTACTATTTCTATCAATAAATCTATTTGAGTTTTCCTCCATATACTTGTATATCTCTGAATCTTGTATTTGTGTATGCATTTGTATGGTTAATATACATCTGATCCTATATTGTTTATGGTTATATATCTCTATGTTTTGATGGTATTTTGCTGCTTTAACTCTACAGGTGTTCTTTGAAGAGGGACAAGTGAGAAAGGAGTGGCGAAATCTCTATCAAAGGAGAGAGGAAACAAGCAAGGAGACTAGCAAAAGACTGAGGTTGGTATTCTTTGCTTCTCTCTCACTTATCTCTCATAAAGGAAAACGCAAGTGACTTTAAATTGTTTGTTTCTAAGATAGCTACCCATCTTAATGGGACTAGCAGCTCTGAATGGACACTAGTTTTCCCGATAACATGACTATTGGAACAAATTTTCCCAATCTGGATCATCACTAGCCCTAAAATAGGTCTCCACAATGGCATCGCTAGGAGGCAATGCATGCAGACCAATCGTCGCGATAAATAGCCGATAGACTCGCATTGGCCTTGAAATTTGACTGTAGCGGGAAGCAAATGTACACCTATGACAGGGTTGCGATGAGACTATTTATGACAGGGGACCGTTGCGTATATTAATGGTTTACTCGAGACGAGGTAGAAACTTAGGGAATGAGGGTCATTTTGTAGCATTAGAGAGCATTTTCTTAATCTTCTTACATTGGTGGAAAGATATGAACATGTTTATTTGACATATGACATAGAAAAGGGACTAATATGAGGACAGTGACAAATTACTTTGTAATAGATGCCCCCTAAAGCATGAATCCCGAGAGAGTGGGAGGGGTGAAATGCTTTATGAAACTGTCTAAACTAGAACACCACTTTCGAATAACCTGCAGGCACAAGTACAACTGATATCTCTGATAGTGAAGTACATGTAGTCTAGGCATGGGCGCAGCCATCCAAAAGACATATGAAACTTAGTCTGTGCTATGGACACAACCACCCAGTTGACAAGACCATGATAATGATAAAGGTATGGTCGCAGCCATCCATGAAGACTCAGGTATGGTCGCAGCCATCCATCAAAGAGTCATATATGTAATCACGAACCAATCCACGCAACCTGAACATATGTAATCTTAGTTCGGGGTCTTGAAACCCAACCGATCATAGTACAAATTCTAGCATGCGAACAGATGTGCTGAGGTCAAGCATGATAGAAAGTCACTTGATTACCGATCAATGATGAAAATCGTTAACAAGCACCAGAGAAACCACCAATAATGCCAATAGCTCTCAAGGTACTGTCTAGTACAATCCACTCAGTGTGAAAAATGACCTGAAGTCGAACACTCGTGGAATCACCCAATCGAATACCAATGATGAAAGCCTATCGTCAGGCATGAAGAACTTGCCATTGAGGCATGTAAATTCCAAGGTACCGAAGGGGATCCCTAGACCAATCTCCTGGATAATGAGCTGATGTTGACAGGGGAAGATCCGTCGCAGGAGGGCCATAATGTTTCCCCCATCAATGACACCAGATAAGGAACAAGTGGTAGATGGTGAAACAGAGTATCAGAGGAGGAGGTAAGGGTGTGAACTGCAGAAGGATTATACTCTTGAATATATCGGCGACACGACTCTGGAATATGGCAGCATTTTGGTACCAAGGGATCGGAGGCTTAATGGAGACAACATGGAACAGATGGAATGAGGTAAAATGGCAACCCAAAAACCCCGAAAATCCAAATGACGATTTGTGGATGCCCCAATCTAACAAAAAGCAAAAGTGTTGATGTTCAAGAGTGGCTAGCTGCTGTAGGTAACCAATGATGACTTCCAAAGTTTCCCCCACCTTTGCTGGCAAGTACCCCAATTATTTTTGAAAACAAGCTTGAAGGGGATAGAATATGCTTGTAATATAAGTTCAACCTTCAGACGAATTCAACCTAGTAATAGTTTAACGAGCTCTAGGGAGGATAAGCTCAAGCCTCATCATGGTGAGGAGTTCAATGTCATCAGGGTTTAACAAGTCCGACATAGGGAAAAACTTGGAGTCTTTTTCATGTTCATAGAATTTGAAAAAACACGGAAAAGAAAACTCCAGGGGGTCCTTTTTCATAAATTTGTGTCTCTCGAGCCCGAAAAAAGTATAAAATAATACTCGATAGAACTGCTTGACCATTATGATCAAGGATTACTTCTCGTAATTAGTGGTCTCAATCTGAAAAAGTAAAAAAGCGATCGAAGACACGTCGTTTCATAACTAGTTCCGAACTCGAAATGACAAAAGTCCAGCAATCTTTTCATGTTTATGCCATCATAAAAGAGCTAAAAGTGGACCGCCTTTTATTCCATTTAACGAGTCAAAAAGGAAAAACTCAACAATCTTTTCATATTTTACAAGTCAAAAAAGAGCTTAAAGGTGACTTGTCCTAGAGGAACGAGTGGTATAAAGGGTACCAACTGGTTCCGACAATGGTGAATTTGTCAAAACATGTAATGGTCAAAAGGCTGGCTAATAAAACCACTCATCATTGCGGTTCCTCAGGAAAGGGAAAATAACCAAGTGAAACCATATGATCGGCCAAAGAGATGGCGATGATGGAATGAAACAACCAAGGCTCATCTAGCAGAATTTAGCAGATAAAAACGACAATCACGAGGTGTAAATCGAGTATGGGTTCATGTTTACACAAGCTTGAACCATGTAGAACTTTGCTTGGATTCGGTTTCATGTTTACACAAGCTTCAAACGAAAAAACTATGCTTTTTATAAGTTCACATGCCCTCAACATTATAACACAAATCGAGGTACATGCCCCCCAAGCTTCATTGCATCCAACGAAGGTGGATCGAATGAAGGTTCACTTTCGAACTCTTGGAAAGAATCGACTTGAATTTTTCGAGACCTTAATCAGAGACTCGATTTGGAAAGGGAGTTGTTTCATTTTTTAAAGAGGTTGACACAGTAAAAGAACTATCCTCATAACCCTATTTCATTTTTTAACGAGGTTGACACAAGATCAAGAACTTTTCTCAACACTCCTTATTTCATTTTTTAGCGAGATTGACACAAGACAAGGAACTATGCTCCGCACCCCTTGTTAAATTTTTTAACGAGGTTGACATAGGGACAAACTATCATCGAGACTCCTTGTTTCATTTTTTAATGAGCTTGACACAAGACAAGGAACTATGCTCCATGATCCTTGTTTCATTTTTTAGCGAGGTTGACAAAAGATCAAACTATCCTCGAGCCTCCTTGTTTCATTTTTTAATGAGCTTGACACAGGAACAAGAACTCTCCTCAGTCATCTGTTCATGGGCCAGATGAGAACATGGATCCCAAGAGGTCTTCACTAGATCGAAGAAATTCACTCTGGGAGGAACACATGTCATGAGGCACAAATGACAGATCAGGTTCCAATGCCCCCAGTACCTGATGTATGAGACCATCTGCATGATCATCAGCAGAGGCGGAGACGGAACGAGTAGCCACACAATTGACCCGTGGCTGGGAAGGTACTACTTGCGAGCAAGAGCCAATAGGGGACAACGGCTACACAGGAGGCACTGGGGGACTAAAGAATGATAATTGATCTATGGTCACCATTATTCCATCATGTGGAAAACAAATCACATGGAAATGTGAAGAGACAAGGGCCCCTATGGCATAAATATAGTCACAGCCAAGGAGAAGACTGAAATCTAAAGCACCTTGGACAACCATTACGTCTATATAGACAGTTTTTCCTCCCAAAGTAATAGGAAACTTCGGAAGGATCCCTAAAAGTTGACTGATTCCTCTGTCGAATGCCAACAGATTCTGTGTGACCAACACAAGCTGTGGGGAGCCCAAAGCTTGCCAAGTAGTGAAACACATGAGGCTAACCAATGCACCCTCATCCAAGACAGTGCCAAGTACTACCTTATCATAGGCATGTACTGTAATCTGGAAAGGCACGTACGATGGAAGGCAGAATGCAGTCAAATGACTCCAGTCAAAGGAAACGACTGAACTACTTGGTGGGGGTATCATATGATTGCCCCCATGCTCAACATGAACCGAAGAAAGACTCTCTGAATCAGCTGGGATAGGAGGGTCATTCTCAAACTATGGATAATCTAACAAGATGAGAAGGACATGTGCAGTATAATCGTGATGCTCTTCCAGAACAGAGTGACCATCAGGTGGTGAACACAAGTCAACACTCTCTATGACCAATGGTTGGTCTGGAACAGGCTTAGCACAGCCAGGTTCGGAAAGAGGAGGATAGAAAAGAGAAGAATCTAAGTCAATCTCTTTCTAAATGTGGAGAGGGTCTGAAGAGAGCCTCTGATAACCAATGGGGAGTTGAGGTGAAGAAGCTGTAAGACTTTCCAAAATGGCGGAAGCTTTATCCATGAGTGAACAAAGGTGAAGGGGATGGTTGCCTTCACACAGTCTACGAGGGAATTGAATCTTTCATTTCTTCTTACCAATGCCAGTTGATAGGGTAGCATCGTCATGAGCTTCAGAGGATGACGAGGGACGAGCCAGATCATGAGACCATACTTTCAAGATCCTAGGAATTCCAGAACAATCACGAAGAAGATGGTCACCCTTGCACAATTTACAAGGAAACTTAACCTTCTACGGAGGAGCAGAGGGTGGTACAACCTGAGGTGTACTCGAAGCAATAGTGGCACAGGTGGCTATGTGTTTATCAAACTTCTTCTTCTTCATCATCTTCTTCTTCTTCTTAGTCTCTTGGTTACTAGATATGAAACCTTCACCAGATGAAGGAGGAGATGAAGGCAAAGAAACAGGGGAAGAAGGCCCAGGCTCAACCTTGGAATCAACATGTCACGATTCAGATGAAGGAGATGGTGGAGTAGGAGTCATGATGCTCGGGACCACCGAGGTTGAAAACAACCAAACAGGAAAACCGATGGTTAACCCAGGCAAAGACAACGTTGCCATGTATGAAGCACCAACATTTCCAAAAGGCGGAAACGGACCAGGATTTCCATCTGGGTGAAGACCTTGGCCGGTAGACTCAGGGAATGTTGTCATTGGGAACGAGCCTAAAAAACACTCTTATCACAACCAAGAGCTCGAACTGTTACCAAGAATATTTCGTGGGCAGTAAATTTTATGTCACAGGAACAAAACTTGACCTTTCCATGTTTCAAGAGTCAAGAAAAGGATGAAAAGGTGACTCTATCTCTTTCGAGGTTTAATGAGCCTGAAAGGACAAGTGCTGAAATGGAACTTTTCTTTTAAGGAGTCCGAAAAGGAGTGATAGTTACTACTCTGGAGAACTAGGCAAAATTTTTACCAAACAACCCATAAAACTGCATATACACCTTGGCGATCATATGAAAACCAAGGACTTTCCGTACGGCAATCAATTTCCCCGAATGTTGTGTTTGATGCGTTACGGTTTGCAAGGTGGAAAACACGACTTCCTAAGGATATAGGATGATTATCTAGTGGGGTCTCCCAAGATATACTCGACGGTACTGGGAGCGGAAATCCATACTAGCAGCTATTGAGTCACAGAAGGAGGAATCAGCCAACCTTAAGTGAAAGCAATAGTGACTAGGTTTCACGATGCTAGAGCACGTCTCTAGCCTAGACCTGTAAATAATGTGCATTAAGTTCCAATGCATTGTTAATTTCATTCAGTTCATTTTAGAGTTTATCTTGAATTAGGTTTCAATTTCCACGCCTTACCGTATGTATATTCAAAACCCAAGGATGCAACTAGAGTAAAGCATCTTTCATTTCGATGAACACCTACTTAAAGGAGGGTAGAAAGTTCATTCCTAAGCAAATACAAGTGAATGAAAACACTAAGAAACATAATGCATCAATACACTAATCTCACAATGCATCGATACTACTAATAAAAGATTTAAAGTCTGCTTTCCAATTTCTCAAACATGAAAATTTGAAATGCACATGTACTTCCACGTTTGTATACTAAATGAATGCAATCTTTTGATTTTTTTTTTTTGAATTTAAAGAGACAAACAAGCGAGTGTAAACTGATCAACCCAAACAGTTGTAATCTATGCTTGGTAGTGAAGAAATCGAATCAATATCAAAAATTGGTTCAATAATCGACACTAAAAATCAACCAGCAAGAAACAAGCAACGAAAAAACTTCAAGCAAATCAATAAGATGGTTGCAAATGAACCTTGGATAGACAAGGAACCTAAGCAAATGGTTTGAAATTCTTAAGAGAGCTAGGTCACAGGGTCTAAAAACACAATATTCACTCAAATGAAATCAACGAGATAGTACCTTAACCAAAAGCAATCAAAACAAGCTAATGAGAGACAAGAAACAGCAGGGGATAAACAAGACTGATGGATTCAGGAGGTAAAGTTGTAAAAACAACTTTATAGGAATCGTCACAGGTGTTACACTGATAGCTAGAGACTAGTCACAAGTGTTACACTGATAACTAGATACGTCGTCACAAGTGTTACACTGACAACTACATACAAGTCGCTAAAGTACACCTGTTTTCCAAGATGGTCTGATTTTAGGAGTCATCGCGGGAATTAAACTAGAAACCTGAGATGAAAGCCAAATAGTCGTGGGTACGAAGCTAGAACATTAGCGACGTCGTCGTGAATGTTAGGCTATCTTCAGCGACTTCGTCGTGAATGTTAGGCTATCTTCATCGACGATCTTACTTAAGAAAAAGACAAAGTAAAATCACCTAAATGACACCAGATAAACCTTCCAAATAGTAAGGGGAATTCCCAGATTGACCCAGGTAACCCGAAAGACTAATGGTTTAACCCCAAAATTCAAGAGACACTAAATCAAAACCAAACAAGAGCAAACAAGAGAAAAAACATACAAAGGACTCCCCAGTGGAGTCACCAACTTGTGAAGTAGGAAAGTGCTCCCTCTACGGACAGAGGCAACCCCTCCAGCCCTAGAGTGGGTCTAGTCACAACAAAGACAAAACAACATTTGATTCCCTTAAATAGTCATCATTGGAGGCCTACCTCAAACTGGTGGTTGATGAAATTTTGTTGTGTTGCTCCAACTTATGTTTCTTCTCCTCAATGAGCAATCAACCTGAAACACCACAAGAAAACGACAAATCACGTAACCAAGAACAACAATGATCTATTTACTCGTAAAGACAAGAAATCATGAGCTATCAAGTAAATTACATACAAGACATAGGAAATCATCATTGATTGTATTAATAATGAATCAAGAGCAAAGCTTACAACCAAGTCTTGACATCACAAGCCTTCTCAGAGGGTCCAACCAGTATGTTTCTTCAAGCATTCACTCTCAAAGATGGGTCTCCCAACATAAACATATCTCTCTCTCACTCACAAGATTTAATACAAATTTAAAGGCACTCCAAAACCTCTTACAAACTATTATCAATTCCACGCTTGTCACACTCACAGCAAAGCTATCTACTAAAATTAAAAGCACTAGCAGCATTGTCCAAACAAAAGAACTAAAAAAAACTAGTAGATCATAGCAATGGTGAGTTCTTTTATAGGAGGAGGAGTCTCCATGAAATGAGGGAGAGGGATATTATCCTTAAGGGAGGTTTCATAAAAGGTGGAACCACCATCCCAGAGGTGGAAAGGTGACCCAAACTAACCCAACATCCAATTCTAGAAACATCCAGAAGGCCGACTGTTGGATCAAATTCGCTAGCTGTAAACTAAGTCTCCGTGATGGCATCGCTAGGAGGCAATGCATGCAGACCAATCATCATGATATATAACCGGTAGACTCGCGCTGGGCCTTGAAATTCGACCGTCGTGGGAAGCAGATGTACACCTACGACGACATCGTGATGAGACCATTTATGACAAAGGACCATCGCGTATATTAATGGTTTACTTGTGATGAGGCAGAAACTTAGGGAATGAAGGTCAATTTGCAGCATCAAAGAGCATTTGCTTAATCTTCTTACATTGGTGGGAAGATATGGACATGTTTATTTGACATATGACATAGCAGAGGGACTAAGATGAGGACAGTGACAAATTACTGTGTAACAAGGTGTCCTGTTCAGTGGCTATCTCAACCTTTGAGGGCAGCGATATTCTCTGATCTTCAAGTTGTGTTGCCATGTTTCATCTCCTTTAGCAGGCATGTATATTATCATCTCATAGCAGCCTAAACATATCCTCAAAACGTGAAATTTCTTGCTCTTGGGTAGAAAGATATCTAAGTGATAGTTGAGGATTATTTGCAATTAGATTATGGGTGTTGATTAGGGACATGTGATTTTAAGGGTTTAGCTCTAATGAAAAGAGGTTCATTTTTCTCTTTGGCCAATATTCTTTTTGTATTTGTAGCCCTTGAATTCTTATGGTTCATCCATGATGCCAAAACCATTAATTGTAGATCTCCTAGCTCTACATTAGGATCCCAAATATTCATGTATGTGAGGGCCATGTTGTGTAAGTAAAACTAAACCATTTTGGCGCTATCCTTTAGTGCACTCTGAGCATATAGATCGATAAACTGTCTGCAATCCTGAAATGGCATGGTGCTCCTTTGTGCTAGTTCTTTAATCTGAAATTGCAACCATTGTCCTCTGAGGTAAAGAGCGTAGGATCTAGCTAGAATCATACACTAGATGGCCTCCAAGGAGAGGCTGGCCATCTATGCTAGTTGGGCTTTCTTTTCCTGCAGCTTTCCTCTGTGTTTTTCTCATCTTCTTCCTTTTGTTGTTCTTTCACATCTCCATCAGTTTCTTCTTTTTTTACTCCTCTTGTTTCATCATCATCCTCCTTGTCTTCTTTCAACATGTTCCTCTATATTAGTTTCTTCTTCATCCATCTCATCCCATCTAGCTCTGTATCTTCTTCTTGTTTTGCCTCCTCCTTTCTGACAAAAGGACTAACATCATAGATGAGGGTTTTGATGTCATCCTCTACTGGTAAGTATCTGAAGACTGACCATTTTATAGGGATCCTAAGGTTTTGGAGGGCATAGTCAATGAGGATCCCGATCAAACCATGGTGAGCCAACTGTTGGAAATTTCCTTTCTTTACTTTGTTGTTGGATTCTATGAATGATTTCATCAAGAAATAGGGTATGTTGTGTCTTTGGTGAATAGGTGTTTCTACTCCAAATCTTAATTCTTCAAGCATTCTCAAATGGTTGCCATAACAATACTATATCTATGGACTCTTGCATTCTCTTTTGAATTATTAAAGAATTTCTTTTTTGCCACTTTTTCACTTATAAACTAACTGCCTATTAACGGTTACAATTTTTGATCAAATGATGCATATGAGTGAGTGATTGGGATTACCTGTGGTGTTGAAGCCATGTTGTAGTTGTCAAAGATCATAGGTGTTGTTGATGGTAATTTTTCTTCCTCCTCTGTTGTCTACTGATGGTTTATTAGCTTTTGCAGGTGTATGTGACTGAAGATCTAATGTTGTTGTTTCTATTGTGGAGCTCTTGGATCTGATGATGCTACTGCTGTGGAGCTCCTAGATTACCACTTGGAAATGTTTGGTGTCTCCCTTAGAATTTCTTGATCATGTTGTTGGATGGTGTTGTGAGGATGATGTAATGAATGGACATAAGGAGTAGGAGCGTATGTGGATGTAGGGATGATGGTAATGGTTGAGGTGATTCTGTTAGAAAACACAATCTTCACCTGAATTGAAGCAATGAAGTGATAAACAATAGAATTGATGGAGGGATGCATGGTAAGGAGTGGAGGAGATGAATATATGTGAGGCAGGGTTCCCTTTGGATCTTCCCTTTGCTCCTTGCTTGTCTTTTTCACACACCTGCAAAAATTAATTTTGTTTTTTTCTTTTATTATTATATTTTTTAAAGAAACACCTAGGCTACCTCAGAGAGGTTTTCACCCTGGGTATCTGCCATAGGCACCTCAAGGAAGCTTTTCACCCAGGGATATTCTTACTCTTTTTCATTTTTTTCTCATCCTTGGGCTGCCTCATGAGGTTTTCAACCCAAAGATGGGACTTAGTCGCCTCATGCAGGTTTTCACCTGAATCCTTATTATTTTTTCTTTTTCAGTGACCTGATGAGGGAGGGGCTAGAACTTGCTCCACCATCATCAATATCTTATTGATATTGTCAATGAACTCTTGTTTTGATAAAGGCTTCTTATAGATTCTCAATCAATGTCTATTAACTAGTAATGGAATGGCTTCATCATAAATAGTTCTGATTTGCACTGAACCATTGTCATGGCATCTTTCCACCACATAAGGTCCAAGCCATCTTGTCCTTAGCTTCTTCCTGAAATTGCTTCTCCTTGATGTGATTGTCATGACAAATCTTCCTTGGAAGCTGAACTATCTCTATATGTAGGAGGGTCTGCCTTATGAATTCATCCAAGCCATTCAAATGTAACAATATTTCTTTCTGTGCATGGCTGAGATCCAAATCTAGTTGGGATGCCATCCTCAATGTGTTATATTCAAACTCAATGGATAGCAAAGCATTTTTCCCAGAGACTAGCTCATAGGGTGTAAATCTAGTGGTGGTCTTCCATGTATTATAGTTCCAGGTGGCCTCAACTATGCCTTTTGCCCAGTCCTTCCTACTGCTTCTCACTACTTTGGTTAAGATGTTATCTAGTGCCCTATTGGTCACCTCCACTTGCCCATCAGCTTGTGGATGATAAGGAGTGGAGGTCCTACGCTTGATTTTGTGATGGCTAATAAGTTCTTCGATCACGCTGGAGGTAAACTAGTTTCTTTGGTATATGATTGGTTCTCTAGGGTACCCAAATATGTAGAATATATTCTCCCTTAGGAACTCAACCACCTTCTCTTCTGTTGTTGCCTTAATTGCTTTGGTTTCAGCCCACTTAGTCAAATAACCAATGCACACAATGATGTGTTGTTTTTGCTTTGAAGGAGGGTTGATAGGTCCAATGAAGTCCATGCCCCACTTGTCAAATGGCTTGAAAGTCACTTGAGGTTGTAGGGGCATTAGATCTCTTGGAGTAGGCTTTCCCATTCTTTGGCACCGAGCACACTAACTAATATACTTTTTCACATCCTGGTGAAGAGTAGGCCAATAATAGCCTACTTGCAACACATTGAATGTTGTCCTCTTTGCTACAAAGTGACCTCCACAAGGCCCATCATGAGAGGTCAGAAGGATGTAAAAGACTTCCTCTTCCCTTACACACCTTCTTAAGATTTGATATGGTCCAAGTTTGAACAGATTTCCCCCAATCCAGGTGAAGGGGGTGCTCTTTCTGATTATCTTGCTCTTTTCTTTGGAGGTCAAGTTTGGTGGGAATTGTGATGATACCACATAGTTTGCTATATTAGCAAACCATGGGGAGAGAACTAAAATAGCAAACAAATGCTCATCTGGTAACTGGTCATCCACCATTCCTTCTTCACCTACAGGCATATTCATCCTAGATAGGAAGTTAGCAACAACATTTTCCTTACCAGGCTTATCAACAATAGTTAGATTAAACTGTTGTAATAAAAGCAACCATCTTCGATTCTAGCATTCATGTATGGTTTATTCATTAAATATTTGATTGCAGCATGATCAATATGCACAAATGTTTGATAGCCTGTAATGTAATGCCTAAAATTTTTCAATGAATGCACAACAACCAGGAATTCCTTTTTGGTCATAGTATAGTTTAGCTCAGCCTTTGGTAGGTTCTTACTAATAAAATAGATGGCACAGGGAAATTTCTCATCTTCCTGACCTAAGGCTGCTCCTATGGCTTTGTGTGAGGCATCAGCATGAATATGAAAAGGGAGGGCACGGTTTGGGCCTCTAAGGATTGGTGCAGTAGTTAACTTACCCTTTAGAATGTCTAAGGCCTCTTGACAGCTCTTTGACCATATAAATTCACAATCTTTGGCCAACAACCCAAAATAAGGAGAGGCCAACTTGCTGAAGTCCTTAACAAACCTTTGGTAGTATCCAGCTAACCCTAAGGAGATCCTGACATCTCTCTACTTTTGTGGAGGAGGGACCCTTGGGATGATTTCTATTTTGTTTGGGTCCACCTAAAGTCCTTACTAAGATATTGAATGACCTAGCACAATACCTTCAGTCATTAAGAATTCACAGTTTTCTGGACTGAGAGACAGATTCATTTCAATGCATTTGTGTAATACTTTGCCTACGTTAGTCAGGGCTCCTTGAAAATCACATGGTTAAGGTGTAAAATAACCCATATAGATTTCCACAACATCATGTACGAATTCAACAAAAGTACTCAAGACTGCTCTCTGGAAAGTAGCAAGAGCATTACATAGGCCAAAAGGAAGGACCCTATAGGCAAAAGTACCCCAAGGATAGGTGAATGTGGTCTTATCTTGTTCTTCTGGGTAGATTTGGATTTGGTTGTACCCACTGAATCCATATAGGAAAGAAACGAATTTCTTCCTTGCCAGGCCATCTAGCACTTGGTCAATGAAGTGTAGGGGAAAATGATCCTTCTTGGTGGATTTGTTCAACTCCCTATAATCCACACAAATCCTCCACTTACCATTTTTCTTGGGAACTAGAACTAAAGGAGAGGCCCACTCACTATCTAAGATAGGGTAAATGAATCTTGCATCTAGCATTTTTTCCAGTCCTTCTTTGACTATGTCTTTAAGAGCTACATTCATCCTCCTTTGTGGTTGCTTGACTAGCTTGCAACCTTCTTTGATGTATATGTGGTCTGTACACACTGAGGGATGTACTCTCTTCATTTCCTTATAAATCCAAGTGAAGGCTTCTAGGTTCTCTCTCAACATGTTGCATAGCTTTTCCTCTTCTAAAGCAGAAAGAGATGGATTGATATTCAAAGTTTTATTTGGGCCAAATTCTATGGTTTTGACACAAATTGGGTTGGAATTGGCCAATCATAAGCTAGTTGGAGGATTGTTCTAGGCTTTCCTTACTTCTTCTTCTAATGGTAGTCAGCTAGGAGTTGGACATTGGAGCAGGTGTTCAATTAAGTCATCCCCATCTTATTTTCCTCCTCCTATGATTGCTTGCAAAGCATAAAGTTGGGAAAAATAAAGTTCATATTCTTCGTCCTCCAAGAACAAAGGAAAATCATGCTGTAGAGAAGGTTGAGCAGGAGAGCAGATGACTAACTATTTGGATATATGCCCATTCTTGATGGTCATATTCCTAGCTCTGCAGCTAATGTAAGCATCAGTTGTGGCCAAGCATGGCCTCCCAAGGATGAGAGGGTAACTAGTAAGCTTAGCCTTAGGCTGGAGAAGTAGGAAATCTACAGGGTACTCCTAGGAATCAATGGAGACCATTAAATCCTACACAATTCCCTCAGGGGTGACTGTGGAACGGTTTGCAAGTTACAGAACTATTGTGGTCTCTATGAATGACCGTTGGAGGTTGAGCTTGAGCATGGTGTCCTTGGTCATCACATTAATGGAAGCCCCAAGATAAATCATAGTGTGTGGGACAATGGTGCCATTGATGTGCACATCTACTACAGGGCTTCCAGGGTCCAAATATTTTGGAAATATTACCTACCGTAGCATTAAGTCAAACAACTGCCGAATGAAATTAATGGTAGGGGCATCCCTTTTTCTTCTTCCTGGATGCTTGAAGAACTTCTCCTTAATCAACATATTGTAAATAGGAACATCTTTGATTTCCTGGAGAAGAGGGATCTTTACACATAGATTTTTCAATTCTCCCAGAAGTTCAGTTTCTTCTCGGGTAGGTTGGAGTGGTTGGGTTAATCTCTCAGGAAAGGGTGGATTTTCTTTAAGGTTTCTTTCCTCTATTTCTTCCTCAACCTCCCTATGTGGAGAGGGAGGTTTGTTGTCTGGGAGAATTCTCCCAGATCTTAGGTTGATCTCCTAGATTTCTACAACATAACCTAGTTATGATGTCTCTCCATTGTATGTTTGTTGAGCCTGCCTATTTTTGGGTTCAGATTTGGTTGGGAGGGATTTGGGGTTGCTTAGGTGGTGTAGAGTGCAGGAGTTGTGGTTGGGTAGGTGGTGGAGGAAATAGGGCTGGAACATTGTTGATATGGGGCCTCCACCCCTGGGGTGGGGTATTTCACTGATGTTGTGGCTAAGCATAAGGTTGAAATCACTGGTTGGTTGGTTGGGATTGATATTGAGATGCATAGGACCAAGGAGGGGGTGTAGACCAGGAAGGATGAGCAGGGGGTCCCCAAGAAGGTATAGTTGTGGTTTGGTTGGGGTTTTAATATGCATGGGATGACCATTGCATACCCTGCTGGTATGGTCTAGGCCCAGGAGGTATCCTTTGGTTGATGTAGCAAAGCTGCTCAGTGACCCCTTCAGCTCCTTGATATACAACTATGAGTCCATGTAAAGTAGGGCACTTTTCTGTGTAGTGGTTTTCTTCACAGACTGAGAAAATCGTAATACAATTCAATGGACATTCATTCCTAGGATGCATCCTGGTGCATCTAGGGTAAAAGGTGGCCAAGGCTCTCTTTTCTTCCTCTTGCTTCATTTTGATGTTCATGGTGTCCAATTTCATGTCAAGGGTTTGCAACATATCACTTTTGAAATCTTCCAGCATGTTTCCAATTTCACCCTTGATGGATAAGTTAGAGGATGATGTACTGGCCATAGGTTGACTACACCTACAATTTTTTCTAGCTAACCTAGAATGGTTTCTAAAGACAGTCTTAATATCCTCATAGGGTAATTGGTAGACATCTCCTCCTGCTATCATATGTAAGGTATCCGAAAGATCCTCCCTTACTCCTCTAAGTAGGACCAGCTTTAGTGACACAAGGTCAAGTGTGCACCTGGCCCTTTTGTAACTAAGCTAGAATCTTTCTTCATAGTCTTCTAGGGATTCATCTTGGCCTATGGTCATCCTAAAAATCTCTTCTTTAGTATCCTTTGACCTACATTATTCCCTATATTTGTTGTTAAAAGTATGTTGCATCTGAGCCCAAGTTGTGATGTTATCTCCAAGTAAACCCATGAACCAACGTAATGTTGCATCCTTGAGGGTAGATGGAAACAGTTTTAACATTTTCTCATCATCTGTATAGCCATAGGTTCAACAACTGTCATGTTCCTCTATGGTTAGGCCATGGAAATGAGGTAGAGCAGAGGGGCTTATATTCTTCATCTTAGTGTCCTCATTGGTTTCCTTGATGGGGAAGGCACTCTCAGTTCTCTCTCTATCTCTCCTATCATTCTGGTTTCCAGCCATTGCTTCAGTAGGAATGGGTTCTTCCTCTTATTTTTCCCTTGTAAGTTCTTCAAATATGTAAGGCTACGCACCTAAAGGTTCATCCACTTCATAGTCATTGAAGAAGACAGAAGGTTGACTGTTGGATGTAGTGGGGGTATTTGTCAAGAATTTCCCTAAATTCTCCCTATTCCTACGAGGTATGAGAGGAAATGTTTTTGGGTTGGTTTTTGTAAGATTTTTTTAAAGCTATAAAGTACTTAGAATAAAAGGGAAAGTAGATAATGAAAACTGAAAGAAAGAAAGAAACTAGATTACTCTTGCAGAAATAAAGTAATGGAAGAAAATTGAATACTAGAAGTAGAAGAAAAGAAAGCTGGAGACTAGAAAACAGAAGAAAGAAGTAATTACTTCTACTTGGAAACCTCCCCGACAACGATGCCACAAAGTGATGAGCTTGGGTATTGCAACAAGAATGCTGCAACTCCCAAGGCTACTAGCTTTGATTATCAACCCAGGGTTCGTACAAACTTGGAGGTGACAGTGCTATATGCACAAATAAAAGTGAAGGTACTGCCTGTTGTCACTGCTCATCTAGAAAGAGACCCCAAGTGTTTCAAGCCAGACTTCTATAGGGTCAAAAGAAGCTTAATTATTTGATGGAAGAAGAGAAAATCTATCCTAAAGGAGAGCTACATGTACTGCAGTATTGAAGAAGATAGCATGAAATGTTAAATCACACAATAACCTAACTAACCAGTTAAATAGTTATGCCTAAGCTTATGCCTAAACAAAATTTCTAAATCAACACTAACCTAATGCTAACTATCTAAGTTGCAAAAGTAAGGAGTATCAAAACTAGACTAAGGTGTAAGAAAATAACTAAACTAACTTGGCTTTCAAGTGGAAGAGCAATCGGATGACGAAATCAGTGAAAGGAGGACGTGAGCGAGCAACAGTGCGTAAGAACTACTGGATCAGTCAGGTGAAAGGAAAATGAACAGCAGAGATCAGATTGAAGGAGGTTGTGTAGATAGATGGGAGAATAGGTTTAAATAATAGGATGAATGGTGGAGATCATATCGCGCAGGTGAAGTCAAGAGATGGATAGGTAGGGTTAACAAAGCAGATGAATGGATGAGATATTATTGTGTGGATGAAGTTAAGAGATGGATGGCTAGGGTTAACAAAGCAGATGAATGGATGAGATCTTATCGTATGGATGAATTCAAGAGATGGATGGCAGAGATCGTATCGCGGGAGAAAGAAATGTACGGAAATGATGGAGCGTTTTTCTAAGGCAGTAAGTAGTTTCTCGTGCGTCCTCAAGGTAGTAAGCGGAATTCTGAAATTTCACGTGATTAGACTTACTATGCAACACATATCACGAGAAAATCACTTTTCTCATGTGATCTCGGGCGATAACGTTTGTGCACTAATCCATGTGATATTACATGATAGTTGTTGGATTAGGCGGGCCCCATCAATAGTGGAGATCGACCAAGCTAGTTGGCAACCAAGGATGCAACAACCATCAAATCAGTTAAGGCAAATCAACGATGGGGGTTTAAAGTGCCTAAAGGTGTGGAGGTGATGTGATAGCCATCGGATCAGGCAAGCCAGATCGATGATGAGGACTTAAAGCTCATAAAGAAAGTGGTGGACTCCATGTGAGGTAGCAGTTGGAGAAAATAATGAATCAGATGGTGATTGTGAAGGTTTGTTGGTGATCGAACGACGAGGAACCGATGCATGAGGAAAGTGTTGAAGGCGGTTTCAAACAAAAATGACAGAAAAACTAGAGTGGGTGAACAAATAACTACATCAACTCCATAGCTCATGTGAGAACTAGAAACCTGTGTTTTTGGGGCTGCTAAAGGGTCCCTTCCTCAATTCATGGTCCCAGAGGGAGAAGATGAGGCCGAGACACCTATGCACAACCTGATAGTGATATTTCTCCTCTAACTAACCTGTGAACTCAAAGAAGGCACAAATGAAAGTAAACTAGAGAAAATGAACAGGAAAACCATGAATAATCTACGCTCTATTGCTGTAATGAAAGTGTAACTACTTAAGAAAATAAATAGTGAAAACCATAAGACTACTTAAGCAAATGAACAGAAAACCATGAAACTAATTAAGTAAATAAATAGAAAAGAACTCTATGCTAGCATACATGTACAATAAAGAGGAGTTGTGGCTTCTTGGGTCGGGCCCTAACCCAAGATCTTTAGCCCTCGGAGTTAACTCAGAGCTGGCTTAAAGAGAACTCATTCTTACTATAAAAACCATGGATTACAGAACGAATTGTCATAAGTCTCTTGTAGCTCAGAAATAAAACAGATTCTTTATAAATGAAGTCTAAATCCTACTGAGGTCCTAAACCTCTCTGTTGGGTGTGGAGCCTAATTATCTTATGTATTCAAAGGTATCGCTGCATTGGACCCCAGTTCGAAATGCCACCTATAAAATATTCGTTGCAGAGGGGGTCCAGGGGGGGCGGCTGCGACCTTTTGGGAGCACCCCTGGTGGGGGAATCAGGAGCAGAACCCCCGAAGCTAACAATAGATGTACAATTGCCTTGTAAAATGTTGTAATTTCATAGTCAATCTATGTCTTTCATTAAGCAAGGATCTCACGGTAGAAGTTATGTTTAATTTAGGGTGTTTTGCCTTAGAAGGCAACCCCTTGCTATATATGAGGGATTGTATTGCGTCTATGTATATCTGTATTCTGAGTGAGGAAGAGAAAGGAGATTGAGAGAAAAGAGGGAATTATCGAAAATCTATTGTAGGTTGTATCTCTTCAGTTTGTTGGATAATATAAAAAGAAGGATTGGCTATTTCTCTGTGGACGTAGCCCAAACTGGGTGAACCACGTATATCTGTGTCTCTCTTGTTTTATGTGTTTTCTAGGTTTATATTTCTGAAATATTTTATGTGTTCCATTGCTCTGTAATATATAATTTTATAACAACTGGTATAAGAGTTGAAGGTCTATTTGGCTGATAAACTCGCAGGAGAGAAGGGTTCCTGGTTTAAGTGGGAGCAATGGCGGAAGATGGTAGGTTTAGGATCGAAAAATTCAATGGCAAAAACTACCAGCTGTGGAAGATGCAGATGGAAAATTATCTATATCAGAGAGATCTGTGCCAACCATTGAGCGGAAAGACAAAGAAGCCGACGAATATGAAAGACACATAATGGGATATTCTTGACATAAAAGCACTTGGAACAATACGGCTGTGCCTAGCGGCATCGGTAGCATTTAATATTTCAAAGGAAATGACAACAAAGGGTTTAATGTCGACATTAGCAAAACTCTACGAAAAAACCTTAGCCTCAAATAAGGTATTCCTTATGAAGCATTTATTTAATATGAAGATGTTAGAAGGTGGATCTGTTGCTGATCATTTAAATGAATTTAATACAGTTACCAGTCAGTTAAGTTCTACAGGGGTAACTTTTGATGATGAAGTTAGGGCTCTGTTATTTCTGTTCTCATTGCCAGAAAGTTGGAATGGTTTAGTTATGGCCATTAGTAACTGTAACTTTAAAGTTTGATGATGTTTTCGGTGCAATCCTTAGCGAAGAAATGCAATGAAAAATCTCTGGTGAGACATCAGGTAATGCTTTGACTGCAGAGACTAGGGGAAAAAAATGGAAAGAGGAAAGAGCCCAGGATATCGCAGTAAGTCAAGAAAAGGCATATCCAAGTCCAGATCATGGATAGTGTGCTGGAAATGCGGGAAGAAAGGACACCTGAAGAAAGATTGCAAGTCTTGAAAGGGAAAAGAAGGAGATGCGCAACAAAAAAATATTCATGAAGCGAATGTAACAAGTGATGTGTTGCAAGATTCTTTTATTCTTTCATTAGAAAATATTATTGATGCCCGGGTGGTAGATTCAGGGCCTCATTCCATGCCACACTTGATAGGAAACATTTTTATGATTATGTTCAAGGAGATTTTGGATAGGTTCGATTGGGTGATGATAAATCCTGTAAAATCATTGGAATCGGTACAATTTTCATAAAACAACAAAATGGAAATCAATGGCTATTGAAGGAGGTAAGGCATGTTCCAGATCTAAGGAAAAATTTGATTTCAACAGGGTAGTTGAGAGGTGATGGTTGCGTAACTACTTTCACAGATAAAACTTGGAAGGTCACTAAACGATCCCTGCTAATAGTGAAAGGAGGAAAGTTTAGTACATTGTATTTATGCAATGGTATTTCTAATTCTGTTAATTCTTTAACCTCTACAAGAGAAGATACAACATTGTGGAATCATAGGCTAGGGCATATGAGTGAGAAGGGGATGTAGATTCTTCACTCAAGAAATTTGTTGCCAGGTTTGAAGCATGTTGATTTAAATTTTTGTGAGAATTGTGTTTATGGAAAACAGAAGAGAGTCAGATTCCTTAGAGTTCGAAAAGAAAAGAAGAGCGAAAAATTAGAGCTTGTGCATACAGATGTATGGGGACCTGCTCAGGTATCATCTCTTGGTGGCTCTCATTATTATGTTACTTTTGTTGATGGTGCAACCAGAAAAACATGGATTTATTGTATTCGAAATAAATCTAATGTATTTGATACTTTCAAGAAATGAAAAGCTTTGGTTGAAAATGAGAGAGGAAAAAAGTTGAAGTGTCTCAGATCAGACAATGGAGGTGAATATTGTAGAAAAGAGTTTGATATGTACTGTTTAGAGAATGGAATTCGTAGAGAGAAGACAGTTCCAGGAACACCACAAGAAAATGGTGTGTTAGAAAGGATGAACAGGACAATCATGGAGAGGGCAAGGTGCATGAGATTGCATGCAAGATTGCCTTTACAATTTTGGGCAGATGCTGTAGATACTGTTGTTTATCCAATAAACAAAGGGCCTTCAAGTTCCTTGGATGGTCGTATTCCAGAGGAGGCATGGACAGGTAAAAAGGTAAGCTACTCTTTTTTAAAGACTTTCGGTCATGAAGCCTTTCTCCACATTAATAAAGAAAATAGAACAAAGCTTGAGGCAAAATCAAATAAATGTACCTTTATTGGATATGGTGTTAATGATTTTGGTTATCGCTTTTATGATTATTAAAAGCACAAAATCATTAGGAACATAGATGTCATATTCAATGAAAAGGTTTTGGATAAGGATCAGCTGCAAGAAAACAAGCAGGAAAAATTAAACAGAAAATACACAGTGCTTGACAAGATGACAGAAAAAGTGATGGTGCTGGAAAATCATAATGATAAATAACTAGAACAACAACCACAACAACAACAAGCACCTCAAACACCTAAAAGTGGTGTTAGAAGATCTACCAGGATAAGTAGACCCCCCTGAATGATACTCTCCATTATATTATGTATTGTTGACTGATTCTGGTGAACCAGAATGTTATGAAGAAGCAATGTAGGTAGAAACCAGGAAGAAGTGGGAGCAAGCCATGAAAGAAGAGATGGACTCCTTAGCATATAACCAGACTTAGGACTTAGTCAGGTTGCCTGCAGGTAAAACAAAATTGCAAAATAAATGGGTTTACAAGTTGAAGGAAGAAGATGGAGGTAGAAAAAGGTATAAAGGTAGACTTGTGGTGAAAGGGTTTGCACAGAAAAAGGGTATAGATTTTGATCAGCTATTTTCTCCTGTTGTTAAAATGACTTCAATTAGAACTATTTTAAGTCTCGCATCAGCTGAAGATTTTCATCTTGAGCAGTTAGATGTAAAGACAACCTTTCTCCATGGGGATTTGGAGGAAGAGATATATATGTAGCAGCCACAAGGATATGATGTAAAAGGGCAGGAGAAACTAGTGTGCAGGTTGAAGAAGAGATTGTATGGCTTAAAACAAGCTCCAAGGCAGTGGTATTTAAACTTTGACAAGTTTATGTCTGAACAAGGTTATACTAGATGTCACTATGATCATTGTGTTTATATTAAAAGGCAAAATGATGGAAACTATATTATATTGTTATTGTATGTAGATGACATGCTTGTTGCAGGTTCTAACACACAACAAATAAATGTTTTCAAAAGAAAATTGACAAACTCATTTGCAATGAAGGATTTGGGTGCTGCAAAACAAATCCTTGGTATGAGAATAACTAGAGACAAGAAGAATCGCAAATTAACATTGTCTCAAAGTGAATACATAGAAAACATGTTGAAAAGGTTTAATATGTAGAATGAAAAACCAGTTAGTATACCTTTTCCTAGCCATTTCAAATTAAGCAAGGAGGAGTGTCCCAAGACTCAGGAAGAAATGGCTCATATGTCTAAAGTTCCATATGCATCAATAGTTGGAAGCCTAATGTATGCAATGGTCTGCACAAGGCCTGATATTGCACATGCAGTGGGAGTTGTAAGCAGGTACATGAAAAATCCAGGAAAAGAACATTGGATGACAGTGAAGTGGATTCTCAGGTATTTGAGAGGTACCACAAATCAAGCATTATGCTTTGGTGGTTCAAACATTGCTCTACAGGTATATGTTGATGCAGATATGGCGCGTGATATAGATAACAGGAGGAGCACAATAGGGTATCTGTTTACTGTAGGTGGAATAGCTATCAGTTGGGTCTCAAAACATCAAATTGTTGTTGCACTCTCAACAATAGAAGCAGAGTATGTTGCTACTACAGAGGCTAGTAAAGAAATGATTTGGTTACAAAGGTTTTTGGATGAATTGGGTAAGAAACAGGAGTTGGGCAGCTTATAAAATGACAGCCAGAGTGCCATAAATCTTACAAAGAACTTTGCATTTCATTCGAGGACTAAGCATATATAGCTCAAGTACCATTTCATATGGTCAACGTTGCAAGATGGAGAGTTGAAGCTGGAAAAGATACACACTGGCCAGAATCCTGTAGATATGTTAACAAAAGTTGTAACTAGGGAGAAACTGAGAATCTGCTCAGTTTAAATTTGTCTTCAAGTATGATGAAGAAGATGAGAAACAATCAGGTCCAAAGTGGAGTCATTGTCTAGCAAATGAAGAAACGGTGGAGTTGCTATAATCAGTCTCCAAGTGGGAGATTGTTGGGTGTGGAGCCTGATTATCTTCTGTATTCAAAGGTATCACCTCATTCGACCCCAGATCGAAATGGGGTGCCAAAGCCGCCCATAAAATATTCGCTGCAGGGGGGGTCCACGGGGGGCGACTACAACCTTTTAGGAGCCCCCCCCCAGTAGGGGGATCAACGGCAGTGCCCCTGAAGCTAAGAATAGATGTAAAATTGCCTTGTAAAATGCTGTCATTTCATAGTCAACCTGGGTCGGTCATTAGGCGGAGATCTAGCGGTAGAAGTTATGTTTGATTTAGGGTTTTTTTTCCCTAGAAAGCAACCCCTTTCTATATATGAGGGAATTGTATTGCGTCTCTGCATATCTATATTCTGAGTGAGGAAGAGAGAGGAGATTGAGAGAAAAGAGGGATTACAGTGGATCTGTTGTAGGTTGTATCTCTTCAGTTTGCTAGATAATATAAAAAGAAGGACTGGCTGTTTCTCTGTGGACGTAGCCCAAACTAGGTGAACCACGTATATCTGTGTCTCTCTTGTTTTATGTTTTTTCTATGTCTATAATTCTGCAATATTTTATGTGTTCCATTGCTTTGTAATATATAATTTTCTAACACTCTTTATTTATACATTTAAAGTCTCTAACGAATTCCTTCCCATTAGGGAGGCTTGGTCTCCAACTGAAGAAAAAATGGTTTTTGTCCCTTTCCCTTGCTTGGCTGTCTTTTATTCTTCAAAGTGAGGGATGTGTGCACTCCGAGCTGATGGTGGAATATTCAAATGGAGGGGTAGTAAATGAGGAGGATTTACCTCCTCTAGTTACTCTCCCTTGTCCCATTCGAGTCTTTACCAAGGTCTTTTCCATAGTTCTTTGCTTTTATCCTTTATACCTGCATTTCTCCTTTCTTTTATCCTTTATTCCTACATTACATGAACATTAGACCACAAAGCCAAATATCCAACTCTAGCTCATTTCATAAATAAAATATAATCAAAAGTATGTAATAAGTTGTGAGAATAGTTGGTTTGACTAAGCTAGCAAGTGAATTAAGGCCAATTAAGGCCCATATAATTACTCAATGATGAGGCTCAACAACTTCCCATACCACTTCTTCCACCTCCACATAGGAAATATCCCTCATGAGGGCCACATTCTTATCATTCAATATCAGTTTTGGAATACATTGTTAGATTCAAGAGATAGGTTCACTTTTGTCCTCATCCCATTCTGTAAATAGTGCCTGAAAGTTGTTAATCAGCTCTTTGAATATCTCTTCATGTTGTATCATCCGCCTAACATCTGAGCCATTGAGAGAGAAGATTTGGTTGAACTGTCTATGTTTTAGCATAGTCCGATGAAAATTTTTTATGTTGCGCTCCCCCTCTTTGAGCCACTGGACTCACAATTTTTATCTCCACAAGGTTTCTTCTTCTTTCTAACATTGCTCCAGATTGTTAAGAACCTGACACTATTGAGCGATGAGGGCATCATTCCTCCCTTCCAAAATGATTTTTTGCTAGATTCATTGCATTTATTACTCCAACTTTCGTTTTTCCTCATGAATATTGCCATAATCGGATCAATTCAATTCTTTGATTTTCCTTTTTAAGTATATTAGCTTTAGTTGGAAATTTTCCATGGGATTTCAAACTTTCACCATCATCAATTTCCACCATTCTTCTAACTTAGCAAGGAAGTCTGCCTTGGCAATCCAGAAGGATTCAAAGTGAAATTGACGGTTACACAGGGTCATTCATAGATCAATGTCTAAGCATATGAGCTAATGGTCTGATCTGAGGCAATGGAAGATCGACGCTTCAGAAAATAGTTCTTGTTGAAGTATAGTGTTTGAAATTAGAAAAACATCTAGACGTGAAGTGATCTGGTGCTTACCTCCCTGCTTGTTATTCCGAGTGAAAGATCCATTCTTGAAATTTATGTCCTCTACATCTAGATCTTGGATAATCTACTGAAAGGAGATGGAGATTGTATCCAACCGCTTCACCCCTCCTTTTTTCTCTCCTAGATCCTTAATCAGGTTCAATTCCCCTTCAAGGATCCAGTTGCTATCACCCAAGAGCTCTTTTAGGTGCCACAGACTCCTAAGAAAACCCATCTGCATTCCTACCCATGTTGGGCCATAAACCCCTATTAGCCTTAGCATTAATATTATTATGTTTCATTGTGTAGAGATTTTACTTTATGAAGAATGGGGTATGTGCAAGAGAATGAATGTGCATAGGGAACTTTATTCAGTAGGAATAATTGTGCAAAGATTTCATTATGTAGAGGAAGCCTCCTTCACAAAATTAAAGCTCCACGAAAGGAAAGCCCTGCTCAAAAAACTATAAACATAAAAATCATAAATATAAATTAAATTAAATTATCTTTATAGCCAAATAAAATTTAATTAATAATAATGTTTATTCACAACTATATGCAATTGCAATTCCGCACATATATTAACAGGGATGCAGAGGAAATTTTAATTAATCTAACTATGAACAAATTTCAAATTAATATTATTATGTTTCATTCTGTGGATCTTTTATTGTGTGGGAGAGCGGGTGTGCATAGGGGACTTTATTACAAATAGCAGTAGAGATAACAATATTGGTAATATGATCCACACTTCTTTCTAATGCTAGCTAATAACGTAGTGGTAGGCACTAGCATTGTTTATAGTTGTCGACATGAACAAAAGTATTTTTTGTAAATTTTGCAATTAAAAATATTTTTTATGAGTGTGAGTGTGTATGAATTGTGTAGAAGGTTTGTCATTGTGCGAAATGTGGGGGTCTACACAATGAAATATTGAAATATTCCTTTGTCCAATAGACTTTCTACATAGACCTACACATATTCTTAATTACACAAAGATAAATAGATTTGTGCAGAGAGCTTTCATTATAACCTTTAATTAATTTAGTAGCGAAGTCATGAGCACATAAGAACCTTTTTCTACTAGACTACAGAAAAATTAGTCTCTAAGAGGTGTTCACTAACATTTGTGCTTATGGAGAAAGTTTTTTGCTGAGAGATTTCATTGTGCGGAAAACATTCATTGTACATAATTTTGTTTGTGCTCTATAAACTTCAACCTATGCCACAATATAACTTTCCTTGATTTTCAGCCTCTTTCTTTGCCATTAATGTTGGCTCGATCAACAATGACGAAACAATCATGAAAATTTCAGCCGATATTAAAAACTCTGCAAAATGTCAATGAGTAATTAATTTAAGTATGAACAAATTTTGAATTACTACTATTATGTTTCCTTGTGCGAAGCATTATAGATTTACATGTATGTAATATGTTTGAGAAAATAGAGATGCAAATTGAAATTTATAACTTGAACCTAATTTCACAAAGATAACCATGAACAAAGCTTACATTTCTTATGTGGAGGGTTTTGTGCGAAAATATTTCATTTTGCAGAGAGCTTTCATTCTACATAGCTTTGTTATTAAAATATTACCAATAATATCATATAGCTCCACCGCATAGGGGCTTCACTGGGGGAGTAATACCACGTGGGCTGATATTGGAGGATATTTATTGAGGAAAAAGTGACATAATATATTGGGGGATATATAGGGGGTAGAGGGTTTTTATATTGTCAGGTATAAAAAATGAAGCCCAAAGTTAATGAAAAAATATCAAGGGGTATAAAAAATGTTAATGAAAAATGGATACCTACAATATTTTGTGAAAGTAGGGGTTTTTAAATTGGGAAGGTGTATTGGGTTTGTATTAGTATGGGGTTAAATAATGTGATTTTAAGAGGTATTTTCCAATATGTATTCAAATTAAGGGTATTGTTTAATATTCCATGAACGCATGTGATATGTTAGGGGTTCATTGAGTGAAGGCCCTAGAATCCACCACTTGCCTCAGTGTTATTGTGAATAGTGGTAGTGTTACAGTTCTATTTGGGCACGTCACTCCCATCATTTAAATCAGTACTTTTAGGGCTCATAAAACCCTAATTCAGTTGCTACATTCCCTGGACAAGTTACCACATTGAATGCCATCATTCCTGAGAGTTGCTTGGCCTGAAGACATCCTAAAATGACTCCTTGAGGGACCAGCGCAGCCTTGGTCAAGGGTAAATGTGATGAAGAGCACTTAGGCCCCTTCAAGCCTGTTCTGCAGAGCACCTAGGCCCACTTCGACCTATGCTGGGTGAGATTGAGCGAAATATTCATAGGGTTCTGGGAATATTCATTCATTCTAGACCATTCTAGAAGATTCCCACATCTTTTCCTCTCCTATGAGCTCGAAATTGGATAGGGAATGAATCAAATAACCTCCTATCCTCTCATCCCTTCTTCCATGGAAAGTAACTCCCAAATTGGAAAACCATTCAATGCCGAATTTATGACAAAAACACCTCCATTTCCCTATAAATTGAGCACTCATCATAGTGATTATGGGTTGGACTTTGAGAATTTGTAAGGAGATACTGTTGGTGTGAGGTTTGGGATTATAAGCAAGTATTGTTATGCTACCGGAGTGTTGTTATTTTGATATGATGAAGGATGGAACTCAAGCTAGATGAGTGACATGGGATCAGACTTCTTTGGTTGTAACTTCTCCTTCTACTTAATAAAATTGTTTACACCTTTTCCCATATTCTTGTCTTTATGTATGATGATTATATGTGTAAATGATTTCGATTCTATTTGCTTATAGTAGATAGATCTCTTGCTTTGATTGGTTTTTGTAATCTGTTTATGACTACATGTACTTATCAAGCGGATTCAGTTCAAGAGGGAGCTATTCAAAGGAGACAAAGGGAAGCGAAAGATAAAAATTGCGTCCCCTCTCTAATTTATCTTCTATAAGAAAAGGTTAAACTTTTTAAATTTGTTGTTCTAGCTGTAGCTACCCACCTAGGGAAATTGTGTTTATCTATAGATGCAAAATTCCACATAACAAATTGGTGACTCTGCTGGGGAATGATCATCATTATGGATGGTTTATCCTCATCCTAGTACACCCTAGTAGACTTTACTTGCCTCCATTGATCTTATTTCAGTCTTTTTGAAGTGTTTTTGGACAAAAAATTGAGGTTAGATGTCTTTTGATTAGCCTCTCTGGCACCAGTGCAGGCTTGGTTAGGGGACAGTGCTCTGCAGAGCATTCTTGGCTTAAAGACAATGCTCTGAAAGCTTTGTTCCTTTGTTGCTGCTGTACTTCTGCTGTCTTTTGCTCCGTCTTTTTCTCCTTGTCAATCAGGTTCATACTTTGATTGATCATGCTTCCTGCTGCTACCATTTTCCTCCATTTGGACTGCTTCATCATCAACTGCCACATTTCTTCAATCTCTGTCTCCAATACATCCTTGGACTGGTCCATACTTTTCCACTTACTTCTGCCGCTCTCTTTGTTTTAGGTTGTTGTTTTTGTCCACTAACTCTTCAAACTGTTGTTGGTTACTTTCACTTTGTAGTTGCTGGTCTACTTTTTCTTCCACTTTTTCTCTTCCTCCAACTTTTGCTATGCTTACTGCCTCCCTATCATCCTTATCCTATTTCATGATTATTTCTATCTACACTGAATCATGACTTTCCAACATTCTCTCCAGCAATTGAGCATCTTTGTTCCATGGATTAAATTCTTCCATAGAATATTTTTCTTTCATCTTTCTTTGGTTGCTCATCTGAGCCAAATTTCCTCTAGCATCTACAACAAAACCTACATTCACAACACACTTGTTAAAATCAAAAACATAAGGCTTTTGTTCCTTACCTTCCTTGGTAACAATTCAGTTTGTTGCTCTGTTTCTTTCTCTTCTATCAGCACATCAGTATGTTGTTTTGAATTCTCAAAAGAATTCATGAGACGTTAACTAGTCTCTTTCCCACATTATCTGCTCTAAGGATGTCTTCTTGCTCTTGTCCATTGTAGTGAAGTCCTTCTGCAATCACACTGTCATACTCTGAATTTTCCAACAAATATTCTAGCAATGCAATTTCTCTGTGACACTTCATAAGTACTTCATCATCACTTATAATTCCTACATTTATAAACAAATTATCAATTTGAAAATCACAAGGTTCAACTATCTCAACTATTGCTTCACATATCAGCTCTTCAGACTGAATTTCATCTCCTTCTTTCACCCGAAATTCTTCTTTTGTTGTCACAGTTTCAAATATCAGTGCATTATTAAGTTCTTTCTGCTGCAATAAATCACTGCTTCTCTCATTTAAGAGACATTCTCCATCCTCCTTTACTTCAGAGTTTTTATCTTCTAAAAGATATTCTTCCATACTTCTAACAACTTCAAAATATTGCTCATCCTCTACAAAACACTCCTTTGTTGGTGTTCCTTCTCCCAAGGTTAAATCCTTTCCATAGGTTTCTTCCTTCTTAACATCCTTTAGTAGATGTTCTTCTTTTTTCTTGATTGTCTCAACAACTTCCATGGTTATTTCCATTGTGGCTATCATCATGGTGAATTGATGATCCTTTACTATGTTTACAGCTAACGATGCATTAAACTAATCGAAACATGCCTTGAATGATTGCGATTTCGATGATGCAATAGCTCACGAACCGTTGGATCGAGATTTAGATCAACGGTTCAAATCTAGTTGCTAATCATATATCGGAGTCGTCAAGTGACAGTGGATAGTGGTATGCCAATATGGCGATATGTCGACGGCCGATAAGCGATATTGTCGATAAGACGATATCAGCGATCAAAGGTCAGGGCAATCTGAGGCTTCACTGATCAGAGATTGGAGTGGCATTGCGGAAAGGTATGAAGGAGCGGACCCGACAATTTATAGTGGGGTTTTAATGATATTTGAGTTCTAGCCTACATGTGTTGGAGTGGGTTTTCCCGTGTTTCACTTTTGTTTTGCGATAAAGTAATGGAGTTCGGATTTATAGAAGAAAATCTAAATAATGTGTGTCCATGGTTTTAAGGCTTAAAGGCCTCAATATGCTTCCAATAGGGTCTGTGGGCCCATAACCCACAGGCCTTAGGATCAAATATTGAAATGAAAGGGGAAATTGGTCATACCCCTATTTCTCTTTTCATCAATGTCCATATAAAGGAGAAACCATCCACAGTAAGGCATGGGTGCTAACCACTGCAACCACCAATCTTGTAGGATGTCCTTCGCATACATGGGTATTGCAAGCATTATAACTGCACAAACGTACTTATAACTGTAAATCCCCCTCCATCATCATAGATTTATTAGATTACCCATAACCATGCTCTAGGTTTTATTGGATCACCCTCGACTATGAAGGGCCGTCAGCCACCAAGGCTAAACACAACCACCAAGGCTCAACTCAGCCATGAAGGATCAACACAACCACGAAGGCTCTTGACTTGCTCTGGGCCACAAATTTTCCACTAAGGAACTCCAGCCACTCTAGGCTACAAACCTGCCACTAGGGCACTCCAGCAACTAAGGCTCATCAAAGACCCGACTCAGCCAGGTCATGGGTTTTCTCATCTAACCCGAAACCATGCCAACAGGAATCTCTGTCTGACTTCAATCTTACATGTGGTTTCTGGCTTACCACAAACCGACACTACAAATACAAAGTGATTTTTAGATTACCACGAATTGTATGGGGATAGACATGCCTTACAGGGCTTACATTTCACACTCCATCTCTTGGAGTTACCAAGTACATACTTTACAATGACCAGTACAAAGATTCTAGACTTGCTTATTAATTTATGTGACATATACTATGAGTTTGCTTTATTTCAACACACAATATTTTACTTTGTTTTTCCATCTATTGCTCCTTCAACTAATTAATATCCACTGCCACAATCAACTTATTCTAAAATCATATCCAATCTTGGTCTCTTCATCTTGAATCTTTTCAAATTCAATTCATCAGTGTTAGAGTGATCAATTCTAACAAATCACATTTACATGATAAGTTGATCAGGTTCAACATGTTTTAGTTATAAAACCCAAAAATAATTCAAGAAAACAATTCATTTTACCAAGCATATACTAATTCGCGGCATAGTGGAAGTGGAAACGGTGAGGCAACACTCACACAGAGACACTGCCCACACTCACTCTTCAATGGATCAGTCTTTAGTGGATTGAAACAGAGCGTCTATCTTCCTCGCACCCAACGATTCAAAATCTAGCTTGTAGTGTGTACCCTAGAACATGTCCCCATGACAACTTCGCCTGCTGCAAACATCGCATCAGGTCCAAAAATCGTTGAATTCTCCAAATGAAAGGAAAGTTTGGCAAGGGTGGCTGAGACGTGACATCGGCAGGGACTGGACATGTAAGAGTTGTTGCCTTGGAGAATTAACATTAACACTGACCTCTTAAGGAATTTGAATCCTCCTTTGATCAGCATTGCCTCCTTCAATACAAATTACCGAGACATCGTAATCCTCCATGAATAAGAACAAGAAAACCTGCAATCGTGTGAATCCCTACACCACCTCGAGCTTATTGTATTCTTCCATCATGTCAGCAAGATCATCGTCACAGAGAACAAAGACTAGAGCATGCAGGTCATTCTTCTCGGGCAACTGATACTTCATTATAAAATCCTCACTGCAAAACTACGCCATCTTCGAAACGAGCTCTGAAAAGCTAATATCCCTCTTCAGCCAGACAATATGGGTTTCTCCCCCAACATACCGGAGCTTCCCATCAGAAGGTCGAGGAAAAATGTTGTTGCAAAGCTTGTGCTCATATTCAAAAGAGAAACACTCTCCTACAGCTCTTCAAACAACACTCTTTGTCCAATTCAAACACTCCTTCCACCAATAAATAGGGACCTACCTGAGACAAAGACCAAGGGAGAATTCCCTGCAATAATGCAATACATCCTCGGAATCTCTCTGATCTCAGTGGAAAGGGCATGATGGTGGTGCAAGAATCAAAGGCGGTGTTGACCTTGGTGAGGTAGGCGAGGCTGTTGGACCCGTTAATGTTCATGGTGCAGGATCCACACATGCCCTCCCTGGGGGAGCGCTTGAAGGTGAGTGAGGGGTTTGTCTCCTTCCTGATCTTGATCAAGGCGTCCAGCACCATATGCCTACACTCCTTCGTATTTATCATGTAGTTCTCTAGACGGGGCTTCTCTGCATGCTCAAGATCCCAGTGGTATACCAAAAATGTCTTCAACTTCCATGCCTTTAGTTCTGTTGCAGATGAGGTCGTGCTAGAGAAGGAGCGGATGAGAACTGAACACGCACCTTCTCCTCCACTAGGGAGCCGACAAAACACACATGATACTGCTGACATTGTATGGATGTATGGAATAATCGATCACTCAGGCCCCTTCCCATAGCCTTGAGAACCGATTCATATCCTATGCTAACATTATATGGGTGTATGGAATAATCGATCGCTCAAGTGCCTTCCCACAGCCTCTTGAACCGATTCCTAAGAATCGCAGACTCACCATTGAATAATGTACTCCCTCAACTTTCAGAACTAAAGTCGAACCTTTCCTGATGGACAAACTTAAAAAAAACTAAAACAAAATATACTCTCTCTTATTTCCCCTGCCTAGGACCGGCCAAGCCCAGGCAGGGCCAGGCCCTCAGGGCTTTGATTCCATATTAAATTTCAATAAGAAAATCTATATTACATTAATCAAGTGTGATATTACATATATACACGAAGTTTTGTCTCAAGATAGGGAAACTATCTTAGACACACAATCACTTGGTTGAGGGAATATCTCAACCACACACCAAGCTAGGGAAACCACTCCTATAGAATAGGAACAGACTCTTTACATAGAAAGTCACAACTGAGACAAGTAGGAATTAGTATTCCAACTGATCGAAGTTGAGATCATTCTGTGGACAGTAACAATTTGTGCACGGACCATATGGGAGCCAGTGCTGCTATAGAAAGCAGAGCCATTCCTATTCGATATGATATCATACACCAAATAATGAGGTAGTGCAAAGTGATGAACTAAAATTCTAGTAGATCCACTTTACATGAGTGAGTTTTTTATATAGATAAATATTAAGCACTATAAAATAATATTGAGTTGTTTATTTTATTTGTGTGATTTATATTTAGTTCATTGTACTTAATCCTTTCACACACACACACATATAAACAAACAAACAAAAATTATTGTAATGTGTTGTGTAGTCGAACTGATGTAATCTCTTTACAAACCAAGAAAAAATGTGAGTACTTTAGAAAATATATATTTTTTGGGGCGTGGCATATTTGCAATCCTTATTTGTCACATCGATGCTCCCATTTAAAATCGATGAATGCACATGTTGCCAAAGTTTTTGTCGTTCATTTTTCGTTACCTGTGATTGACCACATGGTCGCATTTCTTTCTGTCGCAATTGGATGAGTCTTTTTATTTCAATTTCAATGCTTTTCATTTCCATTCCCAACTACAATTGCTTGGATACATCGTGTAGTTCATTTCACCTGTTGTTATTTTTTGGTACGGTTAACTTTGATTCATGACTGACCCACATGGTTGATCGCGTCTCTTTCAGTCGCACTTGGATAAATCGTGTATTTCAATTCTCACATGTTTGAAGTGCAACAAGATTGCAATTTTACACCACATATGCAATCAATAAAAGAGTGTACAAATAATTCAGTCCCCATCATCCAAATCCACATGAGCCATCTCTTTCTATCGTAGCCTTCCATCAACTAGAAAAGTAAAATCTGAGAAGTAAAATTTGACTAATATTTTATTGCATTTCCATTCACTAGGTTACTAAGCCAATCATACATATTAGCACAAACACATTAATAAATGTGGTTGATAAACAGATTAATATATTAATATATTTTAATGTAAATTAATATATCAATGTATTGAGATGTACATTAACATATATAATAATCAAATTTATAAATACACATCAATATATAATATTTTCCACTAATTGTATGTAAATTTATACATTTATATGAACTTTCATTTATAGAAATCTCTATTTATATATATGTTATGAACATTATTGTGCATATAAGTATATTAATATATTTTAATGTAAATTAGTATATAAATGTATTGAAATGTACATTAATGTACTGAACTATATATACACTAATGTACATATTAATGGACTTGAGTACATATACTGAAAACCCTACAAATTAATACTAAAAACCCAAATGATTAAAATATGAACCCTGAGATTAATAAACAAAAGCAAATTAATGGACTTGACTACATAAAAAAAAACCCTAGAGATTAATACAAAATACAGAAGGGATTATAAACATAAGGAAATAATATTAAATCGTAGAAATATGAACCTTTAGATTAATAAAGTGAAGGCATTGGTATTATAAACCCAAGGCAATAATAAACCCAACAGATAAAAATTAAAATCCCAAGGTATATAAACCCAAAGATAAATATTATAGACCAAAGGGAATAATAAACCCTAGGGATTGATATTGTAAACCCAATGGAATAATAAACCCAAGGGATTGATATTAAAAACCCAGGGGAAAAAATAAAGCTAAGGGATTAATACCAAAACCCTAAGGGATTATGAACCCAAGGGAATAATATTAAACTAAAGAGATTATTATTAAAAATCCAAGGTATATAAACCGAAAGGTAAATATTATAAACACTTCAATAAAAATGCCTGACCATTGTTTACCATGATTGAACATGTATAATCATGTTTTATTTTAAAGAACATGGTTGACCATGGTTGGAAAAGGTTGACCATGATTACCATATTGATAATGTGACGTTGAACCATGGTTGAGACAATGATTGATTTTCATATCGAGACAATCTTTGTCATGATGTGATGTTTGACCATTGTTGACCATGGTTGATTTTCATATCGAGAGAACCATTTTCAGAATGCGACATTTGAACATGGATGACCATGGTTCAACAAAATTGGCTATGGTTGACCATGGTTGACCATGATTCATAATATAAACCCAAGGGAATAATAAACCCAAGGGATTGATATTATAAACCCATGGGAATAATAAACCCAAAGGATTGATATTATAAACCCAAGGGAATAATATTAAAGCCAAGGGACAAATATTATAAAACCAAGGTATATAAACCCTAAGATAAATATAGCATGGTTGAGCATCCTCAACAATCATTGTCACAGTGCAACATTGGACCATCATTGGAGATGGTTGGTTCTCATATTGAGACAATATTCATCATAATATGACGTTGGATCATGGTTTTCTATAATTGAATTTGTTAAACATGTCTCACCATGATTCATATTATAAACCCTATATTAGGAATTAAATGAGTGGCAGAGACTCTTAGCACATATAGTGCACATACACTTCATCTGTTTACTAGCCTTGGTTGATTATTCATGTAATTAATTTAACATCAATTAAATTACCAAACATTTTTGCGTCATTTCCCGGGAAGTGTATATAGGAGTATTTCTATTTTTCTTTTCATTAAAAATAATAATAATAATCAAATAAAAATAAAAAAAAATTATGCATAGGGAAAGAGATTCTAGAGGTAGATTTGTAGTTAGAGGTAGAACTTTGATTCCAACATCACCACTCACCCCACCACAACCTCGTAGTGCCACACCATCCATCCAAACGCATATTCCATCCATTGCGGGAAGACACAAACTTCTTGAGGTACTTAGATGTAAAATCCAACCTAGAGATTCACCAACTTCATCCACTGAAGCCGTAATAGAAGAAGGGGGTCTTATATCCCCAACAGAAGGAGCATTTTTGCTATCCTCAACTGGAGAAATTTTTTCAGGACATGAACTAGAAATACCTAGTGAAGAGGAAGAATAAGGAACCTATTTTAATATTCCATCGATAGAAGAACCATAGGAGCTAAAATAGGAACTAGAAAATCTAATTTCAAAACCTTACATTAGTTCTGAGGAATCTACAATGGCAGGAGAAGGGGAAGGAGAAGTACATAATGTAAATGGTAAACAACCTAGGATTGGAGGTGGAAGAGGAGGAAATATAGGAGGTGGAAGAGGTGGAGGTAGAGGAAGAGGAGGAGGTGGAGGATATCCAAAACCATTTGGATTTTCCATCCTCGATGAAGATACAACAACTACAATGAAAAATATCTCACCCTCCATCCTTCCTAATTTTCAGTGATTAAGGAATGAGGATCCTAAAGTGTTTCTCTTTGAATTTTAAGTCATGTGTAGATCCTATGACTACCTACTTGATTATCATAAGTTGAAATTGTTTCCAACCACTCTTAAGGATACATCCTCAAAATGGTTTATGGTCTTAGAAGTACATTTTATAAGAACGTGGGAACAAATGAAAACTACATTCTTAGAGAAACACATGGATTATTGTATACCTCATAATCTTGTATATGAAATATTTAAAATGATGCAAAAAGAATATGAAAATCTTCAAGACTTAATTGAAATATTTTCTTATAATCTTAAGAGGGCTAAAATGCATAATCTAGATGAAGAAACATTGAAACCTCTCTTACTACAATCTATTAGAGATGAGTGGATTGATCTTCTCAATCTGATGGGTAAAGGATATATTTATCAGTTAAAATTTAGAGATATTTGTGAATTATGCATACACATTTCAAGTGGTAAAGAAAGAATTGGGAAAAATCCAAGAGATCCTATTATGTCTAGGATTAGTATATTTGTCGTTGGGATAGTAATTAGGGCTGAAATAGGCAATTTTCTTGACAATTTTAAAACATATATTTTTGGGAGTCTTAGTGAGAAAATAGATACCCTTAAAGTACAAAACAAGGAAAAGGTTGAAAATGTTGCATTATCTATCTTTTGTCCAAAATTTAGAGAGAAGCATGCCTTAAGAGAATTCCCTCTTGACTTAAAAAGTGTAGAAACCTATGTTATATGTACAGAAAATCACGATACAAAGGAATGCCCTTCAATACCAGGTCTTAAATTTGTCTTCAAGAGGAAGTAATACCAAATCAAGTAGAACCTATATGTTTTATTGCTAGGAGACCATGGAAAAATCCATAACCAAATATGACTCAGGGTTTCAACACTCAAGAATATGCACAACCATCACAAAGTAATTAGACTTTGCCCATGACTTCACAACCTTGGCCTCAAAATTGAGCACAAGCTGATGGAAAAATTGTTATGGAGCCAGTAATGGTTCCTAAAGGGTGGTACCATTAATGTCTCCTCCTTGTAGTTGTTCTGAGGCCCTGTTTCTTCTCCTACTTGCTCGGGAATTGATACTCATCCTTGTAGAACGGTATCAATAGTAACCTTCTCTTCTATCCGTTTTTTGGTTGACATTGGTTCTTGTGGAGCAGTGTCACCTGCATCATCCCCTTCTATTTGCTCAGAATTTGACACTAGTCCTTGTGGGACAATGTAAAGAGTAGCTTCCTCCATTGGTTTGAAAATTAACACTGGTTCTTGTGGGGCAATGTCAAGCGTAGCTTCCTCCTCCATTGGTTCAATAGTTTACACTCGTTCTTCTGGGGCAATGTCAAGGGTAGCTTCCTCCTCCATTAGTTTGACAGTTGACACTAGTTCTTGTCGGGTAGTGTCAAGGGTGACTTCTTCCTCTGTTTGTCCAACATTTGACACTGGTTCTTGTGGGACAATGACAATAGTGGTTCCCTCTTCTATTTTTTCGATCATTGACACTAGTTCTTATGGTACAGTTCCAAGAGTGGCCCCTTCCTCTATAATTACTCCAACAAATCTCAATTCTGGAGTAAAAGTATTTTCTTTCACTACGCAGATAGGAGAATAGAATTTCCTTGCCCCCCTCAGTAGGGAAGAGAGGATTGGAGAATGAGGAATAACATCTTCAATTGCCACCCCACTAAATCCTTATGCCTCAATTTCCTCAACTTCGCCCCTATCCCCCGCATCATTTAACTGGTTTATTATCTCTTCTTCCCTTTATTTCTCCACTCCCTCTTGTGATTGTTCCATTACTTTCTCCATAGGTTCATTATTTGACACTGGTTCTTATGGTGTAGTGCCAATAGTGACTTCCTATTCTTCCACTAATTCTTATTCAACCCTTATTAGGATCATATTTATAACCTCTTCTTCTACTAGTTGAACCAATTGTTTCCAAGTCATGGGAATTTGTGACAATTTATGCATCACTAACAATCTTACGAGTCCTTGATTTGTGAGGACTACCAAGGCTTGGTGCGACTGATGCGCATACCCTACCATTAATTGAATATTTTTCCAAAGAAAGAATGGAATATCTAAAGGATGAACTTTACGAAACTGAAGACATGCCAAACTATTAAAATGATACTTAAAATGAGAGGTGACCTTCACAAGTAATGTACTACATTACGAAGCATGAAACCTCGACCCATGGTTGTGGCAGTGATTTTCAATCATATCCTTTCCACTTTTGTACCACATTTTCCCCTGCTTGTAGAAATAACTCTGGAAATTATGGTATGGGTGTTCTCAGGACGAATCACTTCTATCCTCCTGGCAGAAATCCAGTAATAGTCCAAATAAATTCTTCTATCACCAGAATTTCTAGTCCACAGACTCTAGAACAATTCCCTACCAAATTTAGTGTGAACTCAATTTTTACCCCTTTACCAAATCCCTGTAACCTTTCAAAGAAGATATGTCATCGTGCGTTTTGAAAAATATGCCATAAAAATGCTTGACACTGAACCTGCATTGTGTTTTTTGCCTCGTGTCTAATGTTCTGACTGCCAATTTTATTCGTTCTTCTATAGCAACACTCAGAGTAGCAGCAAGTCGTTGAGGGGGTTGTTTGTTAGGTCCCTATAATACTAGTGATGCCCCCATTAATATTGTAGTTGTATCCCTTATTAATATTGTTGTTCCCCTTATTGTCCCCATATTGTTATTACTGTGCCCTATAGAATCCCTCTATTGTTATTTTTGTGCCTTTATATTATTATTGTTAGGTCGGCTTGGTTATATTGTAACCAATTAGACTCCTATATATAGAAAGGAGGTTTTTTCATTTGAATCATCCAAGGAGGTTTCCCCCTCAAAGAGGCTTATTTCTAAGGTGTTGATCTATCTTTTCTACCTTTTGTGAGTTGGTTTCATAACATTTGGTATCAGAGCTTTGGATTCTAGGGTTTCGCTGCTCCAAATAGGTCATCATGGAATTTTATCTATAACTTGTTTTCTGCAACGTTTCAGAAGTGGAAAAAAAAAATAAATAAATAAATAAACCTTTTCAGATGAAATCACCTCGGGTGCGAATTTTAGAGCTTTTCGCGCTATAGTTGCGGAGATATGATTTGAGGAAGTTGGTCTTTTTGCAGACTCCTAAATTACATTCCAAACAGGTGACCTGGGGAAAATCGTCATAACTTTCTCTCTGAGCATCAGATTGAAATTTAGTAAGAAGGTACAGAAAGTGGAAAAAATGTAGTTTCTTGTATATATGTTTCAGAGCCAAAGGTTGAAACAGTGAGACGTGGCACTTCAAACAAGATCGATCTTATGGAAAGGTCTATAATCAGGTCATCTTGGGAGATTGTGCATAACTCTGCCTTGGAGAATCTAAATTCGATTAGACTGGTGGCATTGAAAAGAGGACACAGAGGGCTACTGCAGGTCACAATTTCAGAACTAGATGATCTGAAATTACAGAGATACATCAGATTCAATATCAAGCTCCTACAAAGTGAAAAAAGGTGTGTAGTTTTTTTTTTTAATTTTTGCATAAGCTTGGTTT